>CABFVZ010003046.1:53910-86948 GCA_902151445.1 Timema monikensis
GGGGGGGGGGGGGGGTTCAAAGGGTTAGTTGACCCCCTTTCCCCTGTGAAAGTTAGAAAATGAATACAAAATGAATGTTTAAATTTTAGAAAGAAAATATAACACAGATAAATTATTCATTTTTTTAATAACAGAAACCTTTCAAGTCGGGTACACACGTATGTTATTCGTTCACGTTTATTCAATATCCGATAACTCACGCAAGTGTGGAAAAAATATTCGTTTACATGTACGAATGAAATTAAATTGCCCCTCCCTGAAATAAATCCCTCCTAGATATATTTCAAATCCTCTGATATTATTGAATGTGAAGCTGAAAGATGGCCTTAAATCAAACTCCAAATGACTTCTAGACGCATTATATTGCCAAAACTTTGTCGGAGAAGACCGCTTCAAATAACTCTAGACTATAGGCATCTAATTGGCAGAAAAAGTCAGGAGACGAAAGCTTTAAATAGTTTTTAAGGTCATCTAGATTTCAAAAAATATCTAAGTGAGCACAACTCCAAATAGCTCCTAGATGCATGCCATTTTGGAGAATTTTCAAGTGATGGCCACACCAAATAGTCTAGTTCCTGAAATAACTCGATTTTAAAAATGTTGCCGGTGGAAGACCAATTCAAATATTATCTTCTAGAGGTATCTAATCATCGTTAATAATTAAGGTGAGGATCACTCTAAATAGCTTTGAGGGGTGTCCAAATTTCAAAAATGTCTAGGTGAGGAACACTTTACGTTGGGCGCCAATTATAACACCACGGATTTCTTCCAGATATAATATTGCTGTGATAATATTTCGGTTGTCTATAGCGCCGTGGTCTAGCGCCTATCATCACTGTACGGAATAGATACCGTTTAACTAGCTGTTAATTGCTCCGTTGTCGAGCACTAATTTTATCGGTATATTTAATAAATGAAAGAAAGAGAACTATTGATGGCGTTTGAGTCACACATGGCTTATTCAAATTATATCTGTTAATTACTGATACGTTTTCCAATTAAATGCTTGATATCAATGAACACTTGTGATATTAACGTACATTATTGTATTCTGTGTTAGACTGCAAATGCGAGTGCCACTGCTAGTGCCAGTGAGTCCCTGACTGCGTTGCTTGTGTCTGACTGACTTGTGTGACTTGCTTGTGCCCTTAAACATACGCACAAACGGCTTATATATGACATACCCCTAGCCTCTTGCTCCCTTCGTCAACAGTGTAACAACTAACTAATAGAACGAGTCCTGGCGACAGGTGTTGTGAAAGCTAGCTTCTTATTGGTATAGAGAAGTGGCGTCTTTAGCCAAATACTGCGGAGTTGTTCTTTTAACAGGAAAATTGTATAAAACATATATTTTAATGCTGTAATCCTTTTCATATTATTTCTGAAAAGCGCATGTTTCTTCATGGATGAATCATATGTTACTTTAAAGAAAAATTACCTTCATCCATGACTTTTTACATATATTAGAGGAATCCAAATCAATATCATCACAAGGTAGAAGAGAGAAACTGCTTAGGAAAAGTCATCCCCAGTACAACCGGCCACGATTTGAATTCTGACCTTACCACTGACCAGCCTAATAAAGTTGATGTTAAGCTCACGTTCTTGATCAAATTACTATGAATTAATTACGTTAAAAAAATTAGCACCACCTCTTACCACCCGTTCAGGTTATATGCCTATGTACTAATTATTCTAAGGAGTTAGGGATTAGGAAGGGTCAATTTATATTAAATGCAGCCGCATTTGCGTGGAGGGAGAATGGCATACCTTTTAGGTTAAACAAACCTCACTGCACTCGACCGGGATCAAACCCTGGTCTCCCCGTCTTTGGCAGTCTAGTCCAACACGAGAGTATCACGTTAGACCACGTGGCTAACGAAGTGGGTTGTTATTAAATGACTATACGATGGCGACTAAGATGTTGCAAGATAGAATCAACGAACCCAGAAGTTATGCTAGCAGAGGCACTCGCCAAAACACGAGACTGCTACAGTAAACTAATTGCCATTTTCATAGTCAAAGTAGGTGACCTGGTGGTCTAGGGGTAAGGTGTCAGACTTCTGTGCTGGCGGCCGGGGTTCAATCCTCGGTCCTGGCACAGATTTATCTAATGCCAGGCCTCCACCGTGGTTCGGATTCCACGTTAAACTGTAGGTCCTTTATTTCATCTCATAATCACCCTACCATTACACATTAGCATAAGTGCGTATAACCCGAACGGGTATTAAGACGCGGTGCTAATAATAATAATAATAATAACATAGTCAAAGTAAGCGTCAAGTGCAGAGCTACACTAAATACATGATGATACCTACATAAACTCAAATGTAATGGGTGAGCTTCGCATATGAAACTGGCCCATTACATACTGATCTCGATAGGTGTCGTCCTCTATTTAGTGTAGCACTGCACTTGAGGCGTACTCAATCTGACTATGAAACTTGCTCGTTCTATTCATGATCTAGATAGGTGTCGTCCTCTATTTAGTGTAGCACCGCACTTGAAGCGTGCTTAATCTGACTATAAAACTGGCCCTAAGTTAGCAAACAACTCTCAGAATTGAATAAAAAAATGAAGCCTAAACATTAGACCTAAATTTAAAAAAGTTATTCCATTTAACTGCTCATATATCTAACTGAATTTTTAACCAACCTATAATCATTATAAACACTTTAAAAAGTAAAAATAAAGGGAAAACCTCAACACGTGTTGAAACCACACTCAAACCTTGACAAGACCCTAAAAGCCATCGTGACCCGGAAGTAGGAAACCATTGTTTTAAACATATCTAATGTACCAAAACAGAACATATCCAAATGTAATAGCGTCTCCAAGTTTATTTGTCGATTAGCATAAGTGGAGGTAATTTACTGTGACAATGTTTCTAACCCTGGCTAAAGTTTTAAGAATGGTAACAACCGTTTCTAGTAAACAGAACTCAAACTTCAAACTTCTGAACTGAAGTTTTGTCCCCCGCAGCGTTCCATATTCTCTCGGAACTCTTATCAAACTTGTTGTCTGGTATTTGTTCTGTCAAATATTTGAAGAGAGGCCTTAATGGTTTGTTGAGAAAGGGAGTATGGTGTTTAAGAAAAGTATTCTCTTGCACCATTTTGTCTTTAGTTGGGTTGGAGAGATGCGATGAGAAAAGATAATTAGTTGAATATTTTGACAAGTATTCGTTGAAGTGAATGGAATCACTACTAACTTGTCTTAGAAAAGTGAATCATCTTTTCATTGTCAGTTTAGATTTAAAAAGGTATGCTTAATATACATGGACGTTTGTATGTTTTTGTGTCGTCTCAATGGCTTTTTAGCTGTTACATTAACAATGACAAAATCTGTATCATATTACCCGCCTCGGTGGCGTAGTTGGCTAACGCGCTTGTTGCATTGAGCTCAACTGCTGAGGACGGGGAGATCGAAGTTCGAATCTCGGTCAGGTGAACTGGGGGTGGTTTTTTCCTAAATGGTTTTCCACTCTACCTTCACGCAAATGCGGGTTCACTTCCTCTAATTCAACCTTCCCAATTCCTAATTCATTAGTGTAATTAGCACTTAAAGCGTATCACCCGAACGGGTAGTAAGACGCGGAGCTAAGTATTATTATAATATTATGTATCATATTTATTGACACACTTGGGTTGTATTTCTTAAATTGCTTTTAAAAAAAATAGTGTTTATACCAATGTTAACGAGCTTGGTACGTTTATAGCTATAAAATTAAAATAGAGTATTTTTAAATATTACAAAACAATTCCAAAACTGGTCAAGGATTCCGAAAAAAGTTAATTTTGTTTTAGCACCACGTCTTACTACCTGTTCAGGCTATACGAATATTTACTAATTACGCTAATAAGTTAAGGATGAGTTATGTCGAATTTTAGAGGAATTGTATCTGTATTTACGTGGAGATAGATAAAGAGTGGAAAAACATTTAGGGAAAATCACCTTCAGTACGCCAGACTGGGATTAAACCCCTGATCTTTCTGTCATCGGCAGTCTATTCTATTGTGAAAATGACGCCTTAGATCAGTGAAACAGGTTTAAATTTAATCTAATTTAATTTCAAACAAACTCATCATACACATTAGACATATATAAAACCTACTAAAGTTATTATTAAGTGAAATCTATTTTCTTGTGGCACTCGTTAATCGGGCTAAATGTGTCTAAAATTTCGAGTAAAAAGTATAATATATTTTTATGGAATGTCCTTACTTTTCCACAATATGATGCTCAAATATGTATTGAGCATCGATGTGTATGGATCGTTATTCCCTGCTGACGCTTTATAATTTTGATATCACCTTTATTGCAGGGTGTTTGTTTTATAAAATAATAGACAGGCTTTTGTTAGGACAGGGTCCCCCATATCTCCTCATTAAATGAACAAAAAGATCAGGTGGTGAACTGAGCACAGATCTATTGTGTTCGATTCAAAAATAAAAAAAAGAGTAAATCCATTTAAAAGGTAAATAAATATTTATGATCATTGTTGCATATAATTTGTTTTTAAAACAAAACGATTTGTTAAAACAATCCACACACACACACACAGGGAACTTGCCTTGTTTATATGGAAGAAAGCAACGCTGTACCATTAAGTATATATGAAAGGCGAAGCTTGGGGGATGAATGATTATAATTACGGAAATCAGGTGTAACTGAATCATATTTGAATTGATTGAAAAATTAAATTTGGACACGGGAATCGAACATCAGAGCTTTTCGCTTAGCGTGCCAATAGTCTACCACTGAGCTATACAGCTATCGTCCCCCGTGCTAAAATAACATTGAGTGGTAAAAATGCTATTGATTTTATTAAATTTATTTTTATGGTACTCAAATCACCTCTCCCATCCCCCATCTTTTTCTCACCATCCCCTAACCAACACCCAAATGTTTTGGAAGACATCCTTTTATTAATTTGTAAATAGTAGAATGTTGGCTGACTGAAACTTTCCCAAAATTCAATATTATTGTTTGCTGTCAACATTAATAACACACGCGCAAGGATGGTCAAATGGTGTATGGAGTCACTCTAGTAATATACTAGACTGCTGATGACGAGGAGATTGGGGTTCGAATCTCGATCGAGTGTACTGAGAGTGGTTTTTTATAAGTGTGTTCTATCCTAAAATAAGATCCCCTCACCATACACATAGATGTGGGTAGCCTTCTTCCAAAATTCTACTGTACTCATTCCTAACACTTTCGCGTGTAACCTATATATATATATATAAGTTCTTTGTTTCATAATTTTTCTTTCGAATCTCTAATATTTAGTTATGTACAAATTTAGTCAAAGTAAAAATATTTTTAAATGTGGTAAGCCTTTGTGTCACTGACAACTGATATTTTGTATTTCATGTCTATTACGTCATAAAAAACAAAAAGTACAATTTTTTATTAAATTAATTATATTAAATGTATTTTATCCTTTATTTTGTGATTTTGTTAATCTTTCAACTACATAGGTATGAATAATTCCTTTTACCAAACTGCTTAAAATTGTTATTTGAAGTGTTTTCATAAATTGTATTCGAGATACGTTTTTGAGATGTTAACGATTCTCTAATTTTTCGAACGCCATAGGATTCGATCGTCCCATCTCAATATCACATGACTTGACGTAAGAATACGTGAAAGTAGATCTAATAATCTTTCTAGCTGTTATATAAGATTTGTCCAATGATAATCTTGGACTGTACTTATCTGTTTTCTTTCCACGCACGCTTTCCCTTTTAGTTTATTTTTCTCTCTCTCTCCTCTCAAGTTTTAATATACCCTACCTCACGTATTGAACTTCTTTTTCTTTCCACGTCCTCTTTTGTTGTCCTTCCCCATCCCCTTTCCCCTCTTTCTTTTGATCTCTTTGCTTTCATCTCTTCCGACGCATTGTATTTCTGTATTTTATTTGCCCTTTTCAATAATATTTTTTTATGTGTTTCTTCTTTGCTTTGTACTACTCTAATCTTTTTTTTGATCGGTTTGCATGATCGTCGTTGTATCTAGATTTTTTTTTAAATAAATTGATGTGTGAAAAAAATACCTATACACTTATGGCGTAGAGAGGGTGTAACGGGAAGGTACAGTAGCCCCAAGACTTCTTTGGTGATGACTGACAGCTCACAGCTGACAACTGATGGCTTTGAAAAGTTACCAGACCAAATTATGTATCCCTACGCTGAACTATATAATCTGCAAAAACATTGTTTAACAGCGGTCACTTCTGACAGTCGGCATTTAGATATATACCAAAATGCTGATTGTCAGAAGTCAGCTGTGAGCTGTTAGTCAGCACCAAAGAAGCCATGGGGCTACTGTACAAACCCCTCATGGAACTGGATAGAAACGAGCACCTAAGGGGTCAAGCTACATGATTAAAATCATTTATTGGCTAAAGGTATGGTAAAATTATCTATTGTACTCTCCCCACTATAAATTTTGTATTTTCTTTTTAATCTCAATATAAGAAAATACATATTATATATTTCGCCTTTGAATTCATGTGCTGGGCACCTTTAAGTTATTAAAACCATTTTAATTGATTCGTACATCAAGTCATTTTATCAGCGGCTGTCACTTTTGATTGATATTATCAATACCTATAAAATAACAAAATTAATAGAGTTAAATATTATCTCTCTTAGCAGCAAAGAAATATATTTGAATTATCTAAACTCTCTTCCAACCCAAATTTGAGTTCAGTGATTTTAGTTATTTAAATTTGTAGAAATTAGATGGCAATATTCCGACACCTTAGCTCACTTGGTAGCGTGTCTGCGTACTGAACATTAGGTCCCGGGTTAGATTCGGGGCATGGCCGAAGAATTTATCGTTAGTTATAATTGGTTTTTTTTTTCCTTTAACACTGATGAATTAATATCTAGGGGCTATGTGGTATGTTGAGTTTATATTTAAATTACTCTATAAGTAAAGATAAAATCAGTCGTTTCATAAAGTACATGTTAAATTTTTGAGATATGTTGTTTAGATAGATTAAGTTGGGTGTTTAAGGAAATATCTCAACAGTTGCCTGAAGGGAGAATAGGAAGATAGTAAGCTAAATAAAAAAAAGTCTTAAATAGTTAATTTAATTGTCATCATATTTCAAACATATATTATTTATATTTATTTATGAATTATTAAGCACACTAATGCATGATTGTAGGAAATTTAACTATTTTTTTCTATAATCTGATTAACTAACGATGCGTGAAAAGCCATATTCACGCTTTGAAAACCTTTTCAGCTTATAACCCCAACCCCTCCCCCACCTGCTAAAATAAAATAAAATAAAATAAAATAAAATAAAAGCAAATACTCATGTTTTTATTCAATTAATAGAGTAGACTTTTTAATCATCACATTTAAACCCATAGGATATAGGGGTGAGAAGGTTTTTTGGTGGGAATTTCATCCGTATTAGCGTAGATAGAAAATGTTATTACTTTAGGGTTTGGAAAACACCTCTCAATGCACCCGACAGTTATTCAAATTAGAGAAAATATTATTAAAAATAAAATTAACTTTTAAATATGAAACTGGAATCTTATTTTTATTCAGTTTATGTTGCTGTTATTAAGGAAGTGTTTTTGTTTTCTTGTCTTTTATTTGCAAAAAAAAAGGGAAAGGCAGGAATTTAATGATTTTAAATAGGGGTTAAAAATAAGCCATAAATTATTCTGCTTATTTGTTTTTCATTTCATTGAATTTATTCATAATTTAATTTTAAATAACAAAATGTATCGTTAACTTTTTTCCAAGGTTTCATAAATTACATAAATTAACACTAGTTGTAACAAATATTATCTTCAAATTTTATATATATAAATGCATAACGAGAAATAATTTTAAATTAACAACAGTAATTATTCCATGAACATTGTATATTATGTTTATCAGGTCCGATTCATATACAGATAATAAATTATTTTAGATCCTTTGAAATAACAAATTAAAATATCAGAAGTGTTTTAGTTGGCATCGCCGAGCACTAGACCAAAAAGAATATAAATTGTGATATATAATTCTATAAATATATTTGATATGAAGCATATAGCTTTAGAACCAAATAGCCAAAGCTATTATTTATGCTTTTAGGGAGGATTAATCCATTTTCATAATATGATATAGCTTTGGTTATAATTTTAAATAATTATTGCACAGCGCTGATTGCTTTTTCGAACAACGAACGGCGTTACTATAACAAGAAAATTAAGGTAAACTCATTCCGTTCGGTAATCGCCCCTACTACGTATGGTGCACAGAAGGATATGTAATTACCACTTCCGTAATTTCCTTAGCTAATGCTATAATTATAGCACAGTAAACTAATTTTCCAACAGCTAACTTGTTTCTGTCGACAGCAACCAATTAAAACTTGTACTTCGTGGGCGACAGAAGGCAGAGTTGCTCTCGATGTATGTATCAAAATTTACTAATAGACAAACAATTAACATATTTTTTTTAATAATCAGTGAGAGTATGTTGTGTAGTTATATTAAAACACCTCTCAAAATTTATGAACTTAAACTTATTTGCAGGCATTTAAAGTCAACTGAAATGTGGAAGCCAATAATATATCATTATTATTGTGATATTTATCTTACAATAGCGACATCGCGAGCTATCTACTACCATCATAAATTCGACTACACTAGTTGCCTTCGTAAAATAACTATTTAAATTTATAAAAAATTAACAACAGAGTATTAAGGTTTTGTCTTGAGTAGTTATAAAGCTAAAAATTGTATATGCGTGTGCATGATTTTTCTACAACTATTTGCACCCGCCTCGGTGGTGTAGTTGGCTAACCCGCTAGTCGAGTTGAGCTCAACTGCTGAGGACGGAGAGATCGAGGTTCGAATCTCGGTCGGGTGAACTGGGGGGGGGTTTCCTAAATGGTTTTACACTCTCCTTCCACGCAAATGTGGGTTCACTTCCTTTAATTTTACCTTCCCAATTCCTAATCCATTAGCGTAATTAGTACTTAAAGCGTATAACTCGAACGGGTAGTAAGACGTGGTGATAATAATAATGATACAATTATTTGCAATTATGTAAATTTATTGAAAATTTTGTTTTGGGAATGATTAATTTAATGAATACATTGATTGAACAAGATGAAAAAAAAATATATATATATCGGATAATAGTTGGTTTGTATGTAAGTCATGTGATATTTCTAATTATTTAGCTTATAAGATTAATTTTATTTAACTTTTATTTATGTAATTTGCCTATTTTAAATAGTTATTTATTATATTTTAACCTAAGTGCTAGACAAGTAATTAAACCTTAACTTCGCCGGATTAAATAATTATAAATAGATTTTTTTTAAAGCACCGCGTCTTACTACCCATTCGGTTTATTCACTTATGTACTAATTACACTAATGGTTTAAGGGATAAGGAAGGTTATTTTTATAGGAAGTGTACCTGCATTTGCGTGGAGAGAAATAGAGTGGAAAACCACTTGAGAAAAATAACCCTCAGTACACCCGACCGAGATTCAAACTTTGAGCTCCCAGTAATAGGAAGTCTAGTCTACTGCAATAGTAGTACCTTATACCATGCAGCCACCCGCGGGGGTGGTAATATATTAAAATTATGATATTTTTTAGTGTTATTAAAAAAATATTACATTGTATTAAGTAATAATAAATGTATGTTTTACAAACTTCTCTCTTTTTTTAAATCAAGTTCCTTTCCTCTTGATTGCCCTCATCATCCCCACATTCTTAGGGTTGGGTGCAAGAAAGGTTTTTAGTGTACACTCAGTGTGAGTAGACCATTGGTGGTGGCATCCACTCACACTTGGCGGCGTTTTTGTATACCGCTCTAAGTTTTAATAAATCTTATACCCACTTCAGTGGCCACATGGCCTAAGACGTCATTATGCGATAGGGTGGATTGCCGGTGATGGGGAGATCGGTCAGGTGTACTCAGGGTAATTTACCCCAATGGTTTTCCACTCTACCTCCGTGCAAATTAAGGTACACTTTATCTCTAAGCTCAACCTTCCTCATCACCAATACATTAGCATATATAATAGATAGACTTATAGCTCAAACGGGTGGTAAGACACGTGTTAAAAAAATATGTTAATATATTCATCTTTGGAAATAGTTATAACCCTAATTTTTTTTAAAGTTGGCAAATACCTTTTTGTGTATAATTTAGCACTCTATCAAAATGTACTTAGGTGTTTTTGTCGTCAGAGCAACAGTATCGACAAAAATGGCGGAAAACCTTATTTTGGCCGCCATTTTCCAAGATGGTGGTAGTTACCCAAGATTAATTTTCTGAGATTTTTAGGTCTGACTTTTTAGTATTCCATTGACGTACCCTCCAATTTTAAGCTTGTTATTATGAATATCCGGGTCAAAACCTAACCGTCCTGCATGATATGTTACAAATGTAGTTTAAATATTATTTAATGTAACCTTTTGTCAATGGTACATAGTGGAAAAAAAAAGCTATGGAAATCAATCAATCAACAGCAGTATGAAGAGAGGTTGGAAAACCATGTCGAAAACAGGGTATCTCAATGCACCAGAGATAGTATCAAACTACGGACCTCCAGGTTATACTCAAACACGCTAACACGAACACCTAGCCCCGCTGGCTTTCTATGACGTATTAAGAGTATATGTGCGCGCGCAAGTCGGTTATTGCACGGAGCTTTTGAAACCACAAGTGCAGGACTCGAGTTAGAACAATGGGCGCTCATTACAACTTCTCTCCCCTTCCCCGCAATTAAGTAACAATATGTAGGGATTCGTGGGTGATAGGAAGGGTTAGGAGGAATGGAGAGGAGAAGAAAGGTCCTTGCTCCGGTACTTCTACCCCCTCTACCCTCTTTTCCACCCCCCCTAAGACCACCGACAGTTTCCGCACCTTTGTCACATTACTACTAACAAGCATAAATTGTGTAAACAGACATCTATAGCTGGGAGTTGCTCACCTCCTCCACCCCCTCTTCATCCCCAACCCTTCCCCTAATTCTCCCCCCTTCCGAGCCAACAATACAACGGCGGTGGCGTCGGTGGTGGTGCCATCTGTGTTTCCCAGGCGTTGTCATTCCCCCGGAGCGTTTTGGCACGCCTTCGCGTACAATTCTCTAGAATTGAGGTATTCGAAAATAGAACACGGTTTTGGAATATTACTTGATTGTTGCGTTATGATTATCGCGAACGGGATGGGAAGTTCCTGAACTATTCACAAACCGTCGTGATGTCTGAAGGGAACACATTTGCGACCGTCCAAACAGAAAAACTGTTTCATTATAAAACAAACAGCAGTGTGTAAAGTTTGTCTTTTTAAATATTGTCAGATCACTTGGACTAAAACAAGGGGAAGATTTGAATAGTTGGTCACCAGTTATGTTCATTTGAAGTGTTTTTGTTGTACTTTTTTTTTATATTATATAAAATCCAGTTCGGGCTCTTTATAATTAAATATTGTCATCTAATATTCCTTTAAATTTTCAAATAAACGCCTAAAATATGCCCATATAGTTAGTTAATATTTAAATTTAAAAAACTTGTTTGAAAAATGTACAGTATATAGGCCTAACACAAATAAAGTCAATATTAAAGCAAATATTCAGTATGTTTAGAAAATCTTAAATTACAGAAAAGTGTTTACATTTGTGTTTAAATTTTTCAAACTTTTTATTTGAAGTGTCATTTCTTAGACACAGAGTAATGGTATTATCTAGACTATAAATAGTAAAAATTGATTTATTATTAGCTACGCTAATAAAACAATGTTTTGTGAAAAGCAATCTTTTTACAAAAGTAATCTTAAATTATATAATTTGTTTAATCCCTACAAGCCTTATTAAAGTATTTATTGATTTTATTTCTTAAATGAACAAAAAGAAATTCACTTGATCTTAAAATAAATAAATAAATAAGGAAGTTTAAAGAAAATTGATTTTTATCCATGCATACATGTTAGTAAGAAATCAGACATTATAAGCTCAGCTTAATTTTTTACTATTTACATAAATTATAATTGGTTTGTTTTAGTGGATTTGATTGAATTTCAATCACTCAAGAAAGGCCCATTACATAATTTGCTAATTTAAAAATGACATGCACCTGATCAGAAGATGTAGGCCTACCATCATTTCCATTGGCCTATTCTGCAGACAGACAAGGCCCACGAGGCCATCCATAAACCACATAACTCTGTTGGGGGAGTGAGCGTTATAATTATTGGAATAATCCTAATAAACCGAAATGTATTTATTCATTGGCCTCGTGAACTAAGACGTAATTTTTCGTAAAAAACTAGACTGCCGGTGACGGTGAGCTTGGGGCTCAAACCCCGGTTGTGTATAATTTAAAAAAAAAAAATCCCTTCATGGCGTTTCATTTTTCCTCCACGCAAATACACATACACTTACTCTTAATTCAGCCTTCCTCGTCCCTAACACCCCAGAATAATTACAATATGTGCGTATATCCTGAACAGGTAATAAAACGTGGTGCTAAGAATAAAATCAAAATAAATGTTTCATTAATCTATATATTTAAATCGAAAAGCGATTACTTTAGTCATTGATTTCTTTGAGTTCTACAACTCAACCATTCACATTTATTTTTCAAATGAAATAATATACACATAGGATGCGCTCAAAAGTCTTTAATTTCAAAATTATTCATTGCGGTAAGCAATCCCTGAAAAATATTAGTGTAATTAGTACATGGCGTATAACCCGAACGGGTAGTAAGACGATGTGCTTATATATAGATAGATATATGGATAGATAGATAGTTATATAGATACGAGTTAATAAAGGTTTGAATTGTAATAATTGTAAGTAAACTAATTAAATAAAAACAAGCCTTAGTATTTTAAACAGTTTATTTAATGAATATCTACAAGCAAGTAGTCAGTAATTGGTTTAGGCCTAATGTATGGTAAAAGAGAATATTTTGAGCCAAGAGATTAATTTAGCACCAAATTAAATTAGTTTTCTATCTCGATTCATTATAATGGCTGAGAAATAGTAGTTATTATAAAATTTCATTTTTGTTTATGCTTCTACATTTAAAAAAAACTTTTCTAATTATTAATAAGCAGCTATTTAATTAAGAGAAAATTTAAAACAAATACCTTACAGAAATTAACTTACCAAACTTTTACAACCATTTTAAACTGTGATCATGTTTCGTCTGTTAATCTGGCCCTTTTTATAAAAAAAAAATATACTTTCTCCAACTAAAAGATTATTTAGGAGGAACGGTACAAAGAGGATTGCGAACAAAACTTTCCTCACAAAGCTTTAAAGAGGTTTATTATAACGCTTGGTTGTTTTGGAATTTTATTTGAACTTTCCTCGGTTCAACTGGAGAAAAGTCTATAACAGTGTCTATTATACATGAGAGGATACTCAAATTTGAGATGTAAAAATACATAAATACATACATACACATTAGTCGAAAATAGTAATATTTGATTATATTCAACAGCCAATACTATAAAGATGTAGTTCGTTAGTAGTAAGTTACTTGTATTTTTTTTAGTGGAAGTAAAAGTTGGAAAAGACTGTTGATAGCACGTCTTTCTTCTTATTTAATGTATACAGGATCGATTCTCGATACGATCGAAATGATTATTATTGAAGAAATGATGGACTTTATTGTTTTACAGCAATGAATTAATGACTGGTAGAGTGATCATTACGTGTATTATATTGTTTAGTCAGTATGTAAGTCGTATAATGATTTGGATCCAAAAGAGCGCGTTAAATACTCTATGTGCCCATGTGTTAGTGGATGATGTTTATTTAGTTATTTAACGTGCACTTTTAAAAAACATACAACTAATTTAACCAAGTACAGTAATAATTTTACTACTTGCCAGGTATATATTTACACAAATCGGATGGAAGGAAGAATCCATGTAATATAAAAGTAAGGCTATGTTATATTTGTCATAGTAGCTAGTGGTGGTAACTGACAGCTAACATAAGTTACCATATCTACTCTCATGTATCCATTCGCCAAGTCACATGATCTTCAAGACCACAATATGTTGAGCTGCTTTCATTTTTGGCAGTCAACAATTCACAACAAACCATTTAATTAAAATTATGTTTTGTCTTTTACATCTTCTGCTAGCTGTCAGTTACCAACACTCCTGTGGCGAATAGACTTTCTTTGTCAACACTACCCAAAATACAAGTGTGTGTCTACTGAGCTAGGGGGACAGAAATATGTAGCTTTATTAAATAAATATTATTATAATATCTACTTAACACTAAAGTTATTTACCATTATTAACTAAAATAAATTATTTAATTTCTCTTAGAAGTCCTGTTGGGTATCCGTCAGTAGGCCTAGAGTCGTTTGGCCTAACATTTATACAAAATGAGTTTAAGACAACTAACTTTTAGACCAAATAACTTTTTAGGCTAAATGACTTTAGGCCTACTGACTTTTTAGGCCAACTAATTTTAGGCTTACTGTTGTTTAGGCCTACTGACTTTAAGGTAAACTCACTTTTAGGCCTACTAACTTTTAGGTCTTTTGGCGTTTAGGCCCACTGACTTTGATGCCAACTGACTTCCAGGCCAACTGACTTTAGGCTGACTTAAGGTTAAATCAATGTTTAGGTCAAATCACTCTAAACAGATGTTCAATAGTAATTTGGCCTAAAATATGTCTAAGTTGGCTTCAGAAACATTCGTTATGACTTGTTGTCATATTGATAGATGGCAGTGTGTGTCTGATTTGGCTAAATAGTTTAATGCTATCGTTTCTAAATACATGTAGTCTACTTTGAAGTTGACAAAGTTCTTAAGTAAACTGGTTTGACTTCTCTTTAGTTCCTGTGATCAAATATTAAATCAAAATATGCTTATAATGTCACACAATAGCACGAACGCGTTTCAAATATTGTAGACAAGTTTGAATCACTAATGTTTAAGGAAAAAAATCTAAAAATATTTGTAGCAAGATAAAAAATTTGTTTAAATAATATATGGGATGGTAAAAGATGAGAACATTAAAATTATATGGACAAAAATGGATAAGTTGAAGAAAATCTTTATAAAGAATACGATATCAGAGAATTTAAAATAACATTAAACCTTTTTTTAGCAAGCATGATTGCAATGGTTTTTTCTAGTTTTGTTTAAGCTTAAGTTAAATTTTAAGGTGTTATGTTAGGTAACTTTAAATTCTAAGGTATTAGGTTGATAGGTATCTAACTATTCACTACAACAATTTAACTAAATAAAACTAGTTCACTCTTACTATTAATTAAGATGACATGTATTACATATATATATATATTACAATAAGCTAAGTGAGATATAACTTAGATAAGTAATTATTAATAACGAATTAAATTCTAATATTCATTCCCGAGCTGTTAGAGACGTATTCTTCTCACTTGCCACCATCTTGCTATGTGTTTAGTTTGTCTTTAACATGACAGCGATATGAACTATTTAGACGTGATATGATAACAAAGTTATGTGTTATGGGAATTTGATAAGAGCTTATTTATAATAATAAAAGTTAACTGTCTATTCTCATTTTGGCGGTATAGATGTTTCGCTCGCACTGAGGTTGGATATCTTATCTTACCGTATAAGGTATAATTTAAATGTGTTGTATAAAATCCCCTGATCTTTTAAAATAATTTACACTATATTTGTTTACTCACTTTGCTTGTTGGGGGCTCAAACCCCCAGTGAGTTTTCTTTCCAAGTGGATGTAAGCTAATGTAATTCCAGAGCCGTTTTTTGATAGGTCTTACCGTTTAGCCACAAGAGACCTCCAAAGAAAGGTCCACACCGACTTTAAAGTTGCTCCAAAATTTTGAATTTTTAGGGGGGTTAAAAATTTAAAAAAATAGCTTTTTCGAATTTTACCGTCGGTTAAAGGATATAATCCATAATTTTGCCCAATTTAAAGTTTTTAGCTCGTCTGGAAATGGGTAAACATTAATTTCAGTGAGTGAGTCGGCCGTGTGGCTTAATAGTAGTATAATAATTATGATTCCACCCTTTACATGAAGTTGTAAACTTTCTTGTGACATTCTTTTAGAACGGGATATTATAGTAAATATTTATTATCTATATCTTAGACTTATGAACACGTCTTGTTCTTGCAATTTCAATAAATATATTAATATTCTAAATACCTGTGCTATTAAAATTATTTTTGGGGAACTCTCTCATTCCAAGGACATTATCACTTACTCTAAAGTCCTGCTCTGCTTTCACTATTTTTATTTATTTGTAATTGTTAGGACGCTACCATAGTCCAATGGGTATTGGAAAGAGGTGCTTCTCTGACATCACGTTTCCTGGAATGGAAGTTTTTTTTTGTAAGTCCTGTTTTTCCGAAAAACAATATCAAATTTACTTCTCTCCAAGAGTATAATAGAAACCAAATAAGAGGGTAACAGACACCAATGGAATGACATAAACACATTTTTATATACGGTGAAATTTCTCAAGAGAGAACATCTTCAGCATTAATAAATTGTCCAGCATTAAAGAGTGACCATTATTTGGAATAATATTTATGTTTAGATCATACTATTTGTACGTAGTATATTTTTTATGAACCTGTATACTGTGTATGAGTATTATAAACACATAATTACTGCACTGTGAAGTAGGCCAACTGTATTCAGTATAATCATGAAAAATGAACGAATAAATCATTTTACAATTTGTATAGTATTAAACAGTGTAAAGAAAATACACCTTAGTATTAAATAACACTACTGTAAAATACTAAACCCATAAAAATGACAATAACAAATAACGTGCTATTTTCACCCTGAAAACAGTAAAGACGTTTTATATGTGGGGATATAATTTTTAACCTTAACATAAACAAAAAACTAGTCTCAAAACTTAACATTCTCTATTAAGTCAACCTTTATGGTCTTGGGGTAAAGTGCTTGCCTAAGGACTCGATATTCGTGGGTTCAAAGCCATCTGGAGTAAACGAATTTTTCTTGGGCGGTTAAAATCTATAGCACAACTTACTTCGGAGGGGAAGTAAAGCCTTTGGTCTCATGTCGATTGTGGCATGTAAAAGATCACTAGAAGGTATGGGAAAACAACTTTATCGGTTAACTTGGTTGGCCTTTCGCCCTCGCCCATTGAAATTCTCGTGTGCTGATATAATAAGTCTGTTCTTAAAGTGCACGTTAAATACCTCAAATAAATAAATAGAAACCTATTAATAAAACTATGGTGTTAATAGTTTAAATAATTTGGATTTTTATAGTGGCATTTTGAATTTTAGTTTCAAGATTAATTTCCACCTCATATTTTTTAGGTCCTGTTGTTCTTTTGAACAATCGAACTATTTCTTTAGCATGGAAAATTGGGACTGCTCACTCTGCACGCAAGACTATGGTATTTCAAACAAATGTACTTGAAATATTTAGATTGATGTGTGCAAATTTTGCCCTCTCCTTGAAGAGTGTATGCGTAAATTATGCATCTATAGCATCTCCGTTCTTTTTTCCTTTATTAAATAAGTTCGTTATTGATAAGGTTTTATCCGTAAGAGTCTATTTTATTTTACAAAAGACTTTTAAACGGTCTGTTATAAAGATGAATCCACATACATATTCAAATATTTACATTAACAAACTCTTTATAATAACTTCCATAATTAAGTCGCTTTGTGTAAGAGTCTTTAAAAAGTGGCTTAGCGTTGATAGGATAGAGGTCTATTGGGTAAAAATTAAAAAGACCCTTGTTTAATAAGAACTCGGACATTAGTTGTAATAGATTGTAATAATTATTATAAAAAATTAATAATTATTCATTGTATCATTTTAAATACCCCTCATATCTCCCACATCCTTCTCATACTGATTTAAAAGAATGAATGTATTAGTTTTAAAATAAAAAAAATTGGTAAGAATATTTTAGTCAAAACCAACATATTATAATTTTATAAGTAAGAGAATTCTGATATTTGTGTACACAAGGGGCATTTGTTTCATATGACGTTATTTAAATTTAATAATAATAAGAACAATAAGAATGTTAGTTTCAGTAATGTAAATGTTTTTGGAAATATCTTAAAATCTCCCATCACTTGTGCTAGCTATAATCAGATGATAAAACTAACAGTATTTATTTTCAGAAGATATCCGGAAGTTATAAATATATTTTAGCCTATGACTGCAGGCCAACTTAATTTAGTTCAACTGACTTTAGGCCAACTGAATGTATGTCGACTGACCTTAGACCTACTGAATCTTAGGCCAAATTACTTTTAGGCCTACTGACTTTAGGTCAACTTATTTTTGGGTCAACTCACTTTTAGGCCAAATGACTTTAGCCAACTTAATTTATGCCAACTAACGTTTAAACCAACTGGCTTTAGACATATTAACTTTTAGGCCAACTGACTTTAGGATAACTGACCTTAGGTCAACTTACTTTTAAACCTACTTAATTTAAGCCTACTGACTTTTAGGTCAATGACTTTAGGATAACTAACTTTTGGTGTAAAATGTTCTGATCAAATGAATTTAGACCAACTGTATTTAGACCAACTGGCTTTAGACCTACTCCCGCGTCCCCATCCTGAAGACGTAATATATAATGCTTTGTTTGTAGAATATTATGTCTTCCCCTTACGCCTTCCTCCTTCACGTCTTACTACCCATCCAGGATATACCAATTTTCATCACACTAATGGGGTGGAGATATGTAAGGTTGAATTCATAGGAAAATATATCCGCATTTGCACAGAGAAAAAGTGAAAAAAACATTTAGGAACCTACTAGCTTAAGTACATCTAGTTGGAAACATTCCAGTCACCAGTCAATCAGAGTATATGAGCCTGACATTTAATCCACGTGTACACCGATACCATGTGATCATTATATTAATTTTAAAGCACTGCTTCTGGTATCACTGGTGCACTTATTTTTAGAGTGGGTGACCAATTCAATCTAGAGGCAAATACTGTTGAATTTACTAATAATTCACCTTCCTTACCCTTGTTCCCTTGATCATGATAATCTACAGGTATCCTAGACGAGAAATAATACTTTTTTTTTTTTTTTTANTTTTTAAAGTGCCGTGTTTTTCGAATTTCCTATATTTAAATATCTGGTGACAAAGATATATCAAATAGGTCGGGACGATACCTTTAAGGTGGAGATTTAGAGAAAGCGAGAAATGGCCATTGTTTTTACTGTTTTTATAGCAAAACATTTTTTTTTTTGCCAAAACAAATAAAATATTGCTTTAATATAACACAGAGTTTAATTTGCTTAACATGATAATATCATCAGTTCTTGAATGTCTATAATAAACTTTGTGGCATTAGATGACAAACTTTTTAAATGAAAAAGTTGTTATTATTGTTGTTATTATTATTATTATTATTATTATTATTATTATTATTATTATTATTATTATTAGCACCGCGTCTTACTACCCGTTCGGGTTATACGCACTCACGCTAATGTGTAATGGTAGGGTGATTGTGAGATGAAATGAAGGACCTACAGTTTAACGTGGAATCCGAACCACGGTGGTGGCCTGGCATTCCCCACATTCACAAGATGGCTTTTCAGAGGTGAAGGAAGGGTTTGTAAATCAGATAAATCTGTGCCGGGACCGAGGATTGAACCCCAGCCGCCAGCACAGAAGTCTGACACCTTACCCCTAGACCACCAGGTCACCAAAAAAGTTGTTCTTAAATTCAAGGATATCCTCAACAGACATTCTACAACTGTTGATATCACCATGTGAATAAAACTAAACTCTATGTTTCAACTATAAAAATATTTGATTTCTTTATAACTAAAAAAAATGTGTTGGTATAAAAAACGCAAAATCACTGCCGTTTTCTCGCGTACACTACACTACCACCTTAAGTTATAAAACCAGTTTGTTGTGTTGTCTCTGTAGCTAGTCTAAATATGAAAACAATCCATTGTAAGCAGAGGTTTCCCCCTGATCCGATTAGTTGGTTGTGGAGTTACATGAAAAAATGATAATCCTTCAAACAGGGAAACTTTGCCATAATCCACCAGAATTTACGCACCACGTTGTGATGAATTGGTGGTAAATAGACAGATTAGTGGTTTAATGGTTTACCTTTTACCACCTTACAAAACCAATTTGTACATTAAATTAGGGCTTAAATATTTGTATTTTTTTTGTACAGAATTTTAGGGCAATAATTAAATCTGTATTTGCAATTTTTTTTTTAATATTGTAATTTGCTCAAAGCTATAAATAAACTTGTATCCCTATGATATGCGTCAGGCCACAATAAAGCCATACCAACCGAATGGTTGACTTCTATTGGCGAAGATATTGCCCAAATCTGCTGATAAGAGGGTTAATGTAGTCAGAACAACGAGCCCTCCAGCCATAAATCTTAGTTTTCAAGACCGGAGCTGCTACTTTTACATTCAAGTAGCTCTTAATTTGTCCTCACGAGGCTGAGTTGACCCCGTTCCAGATCCACTGTTTCACATAAAATTTTGAATCACTGGGGATCAAACTCTGAACCTCTAGAAAGGAACTCTAACCACTCTATCACATAAGCGGTAATTAACACTTTTAAAATTATCTTAAATTTGTATTAATTAATGATTTCGGTTGTATGTTTAAGCTAGGATGTCAAACTCAATTATTCGATAACTCGATACCCTCGATTCTTACTGGTAGTGAAAGAATCAATAATCGAGCTTAATAATGCGATTATCAATACTTCCGATGCCTAGCTCTCAGGGAAAGTTCAAACGGAAGAATTCAGAATAAGTAGTAATCGATTATTTCTACTAGTATAATAGTTAATTTACTGTTGATTGCTATATATTTTAACTATCTTATTACCCGCCTCTGTGGCGTAGTTGACTAACGAGCTAGTCGTGTTGAGCCCGACTGCTGAGGACGGGGAGATCGAGGTCGAATCTCGGTCGGGTGAACTGGGGTGGGTTTTCCTAAATGGTTTTCCACTCTCTCTCTCTCTCCACGAAAATGCAGGCTCACTTCCTTTAATTCAACCTTCCAAATTCTAAATCCATTAGCGTAATTAGTACTTAAGCGTATAAACCGAACGGGTAGTAAGACGTGGTGCTAAATAATAATAATAATAATAATAATAATAATAAACTATATTATTAGGGGAAAAGACTTGTTAAGTTTTTAGTGTTTTTTTATCATTTATGAAGACGAATATATATGTTTGTGTATATATATATGAGGGCAGAAAAATAATGGAATAGGAAATGTTCAAGAATCAAAAAATTGAGGTTGAACTTAAAAATTGGAATAGAGAAAAACAGGTATCATGGAGTCTCTAATTTAAACCAATTGTTTTGCTAAATTTATGTATGGATTTTTTATAACTCTTATATTTGGGAAGGATAGGAGGTACAGTACATAAATTTCCTTTTTTTTTTTTACATTCAATCTTCTGTTCAGAATGTGTGATGTTTGTAATTTCAAACAAATTCTTCATTAATTTTGATAAATGATATCTTGTCAGATAAAAAATTATTAAATAAGCTTATTTTATTCATTGAGAAAATCTCGTTTCATCCTAAGTATACCAAATCCTTGATTGATGTTCATGCAGACCAAGGTATCAGTCTCACCTTGCTCTGGTTTGCCAGTGATGAGAGGTTGGCGTTTGAATCCTGATGGACTTATACCACCATTTATTGACTCACTTGAATTACCTCTTCCGAATTTACGTAAAAAATACATGAATAATTGTTTTGATAGGTTTTGGTATTATATAAAAGTGTTCCAACTTTTATAAAACATACTTTACTTAAGGTGGAAGTATAGGAAATGCGAGTTTATATCAGTGTTTTTGCAGTTTTTATAAAAATAAACATTTTTTGGTCATAATAAATGAAAGATTGCTATAGTAGAAACATATAGTTTAATTTTCTTCGAGTGGTGATATCAACAGTTGTTGAATATCTGTCAAGGGTGTCCTGGAATTTATTAACAACTTTTACTCTCTATTTAAAAAAGATTATCATCTAATGCAGCTATACTCATGACAGATATTCAACAATTGTTGACATCACCATTGAAGAAAATTAAACTCGTATGTTTCTACTAGAGTAATATTTTATTTATTTTGACCAACCAATTGTTTCACTATAAAAATTACAACAACAAAAAATCTAAATTCACGTTTCTCACACTTCCACCTTAAAGCTTCCTAATGCTATTCAGTCCGGTGACGTCACAGGACCTCAGAAATCCCTACTGTACTCTTTGTTCTCTCTCGTGTTTAGTCTTTCATCCTTCACTCCTCTCTCTCTCTCTTCCCTCTCCTTCCCCCCTCATCTCTTTAATAAGTTCATAGTAACTCCACGAGTCTGTCGGTTAATTATGAGTGATCTGTAAAGGCTGTGTATATATTTACCCTCCATGCGTTACAGAACCGCAGGTATGTCACGCCCGTGTTTGAGGAGCATGTCAGTTCAAGGTTGACGTCATAGAAGAAGGTAAGACAGGAGCTGCCAATTCATGAGTTTATAAAACTGACGACCTGGTGGTCTAGGGGTAAGGTGTCAGACTTTGTAATGGGCTCCGGGGTTCAATCCACGGTCCCGGCACAGATTTATCTGATTAACAAACCCTTCATTCATCTCTGACAAGAAGTGTATTAATCACAACTTGTGAATGTGTGGAATGCCAGGCCTCCACCATGGTTCGGATTCCACGTTAAACTAGTAGGTCCTCCATTTCATCTCACAATCACCCTATCATTACACATTAGCGTAAGTGCATATAACCTGAACGGGTAGTAAGACGCGGTGCTAATAATAATAATAATAATAATAATAATATAAAACCAACATTTATCTCCCCGCGTAATCCGCTTCGGTGTTCAACTGGTCTAAGAACGTTTGTCATCCCAAGGGCCCAATAATATTATCAGTTTAAACCTCTGGCTGAAGGTATACTTAGTAATACCATCAACTTAATATATGCCTACAAACAACGGTTGATTTTCAATAACTATGTTAAAATTAGATTTTTGTTTGGTAGATTCTTTTCAAATTTTAGTACAAAAAAAATTTGAGTCTTATCAATTTCCCATAAATATATTATGAATAATTCAACCACCTACACTATCACAAAACAAATTAGAATTTAAAAAATATATATTTATAAATATTTTGATTTGAATCATTAGCTATATCCCATCTGCGATCGGGGGTTTCTGCTTGATTTTTTATCCCACATACTGTTGTGAGTATCACATTTTGAGTGATCGTGGGGACTGGACTGCCGATGACGGGGAGATCGGGTTTCATTTCCCGGTCGGGTGTACGTAAATTGATTATTTCCGAATGATTTTCCACTCTACCTCCACACATTAGCTTAATTAATGCGTACAACCTGAATGGGCAGTGAAAAGTGCTGATAAGAAAACTCAGGGTCGAAGGAAAAGGAGCGTGGGTTCAACTGCCCTGAGGCATCCCTTTCATAATAGAATGGTTTCGATTCCCTGTTGGGTCTGTTGAAGGTTTTACCGGAAATAATTGGCCCAGTCTCTTTCCACAAACATGTAGATACTGTATATTACCTTTAAATTCCATCTTCTTCGCCCATAGAGGAAATGGATGACTGCAATTTTCACATATTTTTTTTATATAATATATTTCAGGTCCTTAATATGTACCAAATTTAATTAATGGGAAGCTACCATTATTTATTGGCCAAATAATAATGTTTTTACAAAATTTTTGGGTGAAACCAATATTTCATAAAATTACATTTTATAAATCTATTTATATTGTGCTACCATCTCTGTGGTCTAGCGGTCAGAGTACCTGGCTTACAGATCCAGAGGTCCAGATTCTATCCTGATCTTTCTATGAAGCAGTGGTTCTGAAATGGGGTCAACTCGGCCTCGTCAGGACAATTATTGAAGAGCTACTGTAATGAAGAAATAGCGGCTCGGGCTGGAAAAAATTAGATTAACGGCTGGAGGATTGGTTGTCCTGACAATAATACACCTTCTATCCTCAAATGTTGGCACTATCTTCACCAACATGTAGCAGCCACTGTGCCATTATAGCTTGCTTTCGGGCTGATGCCATGGAGTTATTGTCATTTATATTGGGTCAACCGACTCCGTTACAAATCCATGGCAAATACAAATTGGGATTTATTCTATATTTCATTTATTTTTAAAAAACTAAATAAACTGCCATTGTCACTGTAATCATTCTAGCTCTGATTGTGTAAAGTTATTCAGACATTAGATGCTGTTTTTATTCACAATTGTGGCGTATGTAAAAAAAAATCTTCCATACATGCTAAAGTAAGATTCTGATAAGAAGTACAGTCTATGAATATTCTAAAAGTTACTAAAACGAATTTAAAATAAAGGCATGTGATCTGCAGCTGTCACTTTTTATAGATATTATCAATCAATGCCAATGAAATAATAATAGTAATAATAAGGAAAATGCTATTAATGCTGTCTGTAAAAAAATACGATTATATTTCCTAAACCTTTCTCTCCACCATAATATTTATATGAATCCGCATTTGGTATACAGTAAATTTAATCCAACATCATTTAAGTAAACTTTAAAAAAAAAAGTATCGTCTTCTTACTTTGTTTATAAATTTTAGATTGTTTGTTGTTTTTTCCTTCATTTCACTGAGAAAGGTTGAATCTTGAGTAAATATACTAGCATTTACGTAAAGGAAGTGTGGAAAACGTAGCCGATATTAATCGTGAATACTCAGTTTTAAATAAACTAGGGTTGTTTGATACGTGTGCAGACATACCTTATAGATAGTGTGCTAACCAACCCCGTAGCAATTTCATTTTGTAATTATCATCTAAACTCTCTCTATAAATCAGTATAGATGTTCTGAGTTGAAAACAATGTATATCTCTTTTGAATCTATAAAAATTATTTATTATTGATAAATTTATGACTGTACCAAATTACACCTGTAGCCAATGAACCTCAGTCTCCCCTACCTTAATGTTAATATGCTAATAGGTCTAACGATTAGTAAGACGCGGTTGGTACACACAAAATACAAAACCACTACTGATAAGATTCTTTTTTATTTTAGCACTACGTCTTACTGCTTGTTCAGGCTATAAGCATATATACTAATTACGCTAATGAGTTAGGGGTGAGGAAGGTTATATGTAAATGAAGTGTATCCGCATTTGCGTTGAGAGAGAATTAAAAACCATTCAGGAAATTCCACGTTCATAACACCTTACCACTATTCACACTCCGATCTCAATGTCGTTGGCAGTCTAGGGTATTGCGAGAATGATGCCTTAGACCATGCGACCACCAAAAATGAGTTTAAAAAAATCCTCCTATTCATTACTTAACCCATGGATAGTCGACTGATGAAGATAAACAGGAGTCTGGTTAGGGGTTGTCAAGAGGTGGTAAGGGGAGAAGTGGTGGCTCTAGGGGTGAAATTTCAGGCCTTCTCTTAACACGTATTAAAAACACCCCTCAGCCCTCAGGGTAGTAATTATTCAGCTGCTGTGTGAATCTCAGGGGAGTTTAGGGGATTGGGGAGGTAGCTATACTCAACATACAGGTCTACTAAATAAGACCACAAGGGGTGGAAAACTAACAAGAATTCCACAAAAATAGCATTTCTTTTTTTCTCAAGAGCAAAAAACAAACAAAATAAGGGTGTTTTATGTCTGAAAATTTAATTTAATTAAGAGCGAGATATTGTAATGTAGTAAATTAGAAAAAAGAAGTACGCCTAACTTTTTTAAACAAATGACTACGCTGTTTGTTCTTAGAAATAAAATAATAAGCGTTACGATTTAATTAAGCCCAGTTTGATAACAGAAACGCTAAAACAAATTGTTTACTGAATAATTATTTAACGTTGATCGCAATCTCTTCTCTGGTTATGAAAGGTTAATTATAAATTAAGTTCGTTTCGAATGTTTACTGAGAAAACATATTAAATATGACTTTAGGATAGTAGCCTATGTTCAAAAATTGTTTGTGCTTATTTTAGAAAATAGTTTTATGCTCATTTTAAAATAGAGGGAAAAAACAGGGATTAAAACTTGTAATGCTCATAGAGTGATGGAGCCGTATGTATAGACAACCTGCCACTCACCACTGTATGACGGTTAAGCAGTCGTTCCATCTCACGGCGATTACAATCTTGAAGTGATATTGCCATATATATTATAGACAGACAACTTGTCACCACTGTTCAATGGCTAAAATATCGTTTTAACTCTCGTCTAGTGCAATTTTTAATTGATATCGCCGTGTATATAGAAAACCTGATCCATGATTATGAAGCAATTAATTAATTAATATTAGCACCGCATCTTACTACCCGTTCGGGTTATACGCTTTAAGTACTAACTACACTAATGAATTAGGAATTGAGAAGGTTGAATTAGAGGAAGTGAACCAGCATTTGTATGGAGGGAGAGTGGAAAACAATTGAGGAAAAACCACCCTCAGTTCGCCCGACCGAGATTCGAAACTCGATCTCCCCGTCCTCAGCAGTCGAGCTCAACACGACTAGCGCGTTAGCCAACTACGCCACCGAGGCGGGTAATTAATTAATTAATTAAGTTGATCTTAATGTTCATACTACTTTTGTCAAAGGAAACAAAACCTTCAAAATTAATTATTGAAAATGATAGTATAAGATTATTATTTTTATTAATAATTTCAACTCAAAAACTATTTACAACTTACTTTAAGAGGTTGGGTTCATATAGTAACATAAAAGCAAGACAATTGGAAACAGAAACAAACCATTAATGGTCACAAAAATAAAAATATCCCCTGTACACACAACTGGGATACAAACCTTGACCTCCCATCATCAGCATTCCAGTTTAGTTTAAGCTTGATGGTTTGGACCTTGTGACTATCAGTATGCACTTATTATTATAATAATTATTATAATTATTATTATTATTATTATTATTATTATTATTATTATTATTATTGCAAACCCTTATAATCAGACTAATGGTGTCGTAGAGAGAAATAGAATCATGCTGGTCCTTTTGGATAGCCATATTCAAAAGGTTAAATTTTTCCTAAAACAACTATTGTTGTAATTATTGACTCTCTTCTTTAAAATAAGAACATTGTAAGTGTCCAACTTAAGTTAAAACTTTAGGTAAAGTCCAGGGGTCTTGAGAGAAGGGTTTTTTTTCCGTCTTACCGCTGAGCAGTTTTTGGGGATAAATTTATTTAATAAAAAAATCTACCTACCTCAGAAAATAAAAGGGGCTAGTAGTGGGCGCCCAATACTATATAAATATGTATATAAATTAAATAATATTCATTTATTCATAACTAATAAATTTAAAAATTATATATACATATATTCATATTTTTTTTACTACACTTCATCACGTACGATAAACAATATAATATAAATAATGTTCGACAGTTGGTTTTCCATTACAATATTTTTTAAACACCAATAATATAAATAAGCTATTAAACTGTAAAATACCAACATCTTTATTCATGGCATTTTCAAATTTATTGTCATATATATAATTATCAATTAAATAAACCTCATCTCCCCAATTTACAGTAATGTAAATATCAATTCAATCTGGTATAGTAGCTGTGAAATGTTTAATACCCCTATAATTGTTATATTTCAACAATTTAAATCTAAATTAAAAGAAGTGATTTGTTTTCTACTATT
This sequence comes from Timema monikensis, assembly GCA_902151445.1. NCBI lineage: Eukaryota > Metazoa > Arthropoda > Insecta > Phasmatodea > Timematidae > Timema > Timema monikensis. The sequence continues at coordinate 81,631 of CABFVZ010003046.1, forward strand.
TATCCACCTTACCCTCTTCTCTACCAATTATTTTTCCTTGACACGTCTAATCGGTAAAATATGCGTACTGATTAAATGCAAAATCTAATTACAAAAGCTTATTTCACCATCATCCACTGACTAAATGAATTCTGGACATGGTAGAAGTGTTGAACTTAATAACTCCTGAACAGTGACACGTAAAGTGGCCTCTATTACTTTCCTAACAATTTGGCTCGCGCTGTTTGAGTTTCGCCAAGCCTTGTCTACAGCCAAGTGATGAATAGCTAGCAGTCACGTGATTGGATTACATACTGTTGCCAGACAAAAAAAAGGGGGGGTAGTTGTGGGTGTGGAAGGAGAATCAACACGAAGAAAGGGGAAAACCATAGACGTACAATAGATATTGCTTAAGGTAGGAGCGTAGCGGACACAAGAATTTTCATTGTTTTTTTTTGTTTTGTGTTTTTAGTTTTTATATGAAAACTCTTTTTGGCCAAAATGAATGAAATGTTGTTCTATTAGAAACATAAAGTTTAGTTTTATTCACATGGTGATATCAACAGTTGGAATATCTGTCATGAGCTGCATTAAATGACAAACTTTTCAATCGAAAAAAGAAAGTTTTCATTAAATTCCAGGACACCCTTGATAAATATTCAATACATTTTGAGGTCACCGTGTGGAGAAAATTAAACTCTATGTTTATACCAGAGACATATTTTATTTATTTTGTCCAAAATAAGTTTTAATTTAAAAATTGCAAGAACCATATACCTTTTCACGCGTTCCCTCCACTCCCACATCAATGGTCGTCTCACTTGGTCTCAATTCATTTCTGTTTATTTTTCTACGTGCAATCTATTACAATAATCAGACTAGTTCTGACGAGAGTATGAATTATATTTATGTTTGATTTACTATTTTATTGGTGTTGTCTGGTTGATAGGTTTAAAGTGAAGGTTTTTTTATGCGGGCTGTATCTTAAGCTATAAATTATTTAAATTCACCATACCCATCTTTTGAGACTTCAGTGCTTCCTCCCCACACTATAAAATCTGAACACTGAGATTGCTAGTACAATGTTGATACTTCCCCTCTCCTAATACTTGGGTCCTGTGCGCTTCCTCCCCTCACTATAACATCTCAACACCGAGATTTCTATTATAATGTTGATACTTCCCCTCTCCTAATACTTGGGACCTGAGCGATTCCTCCCCTCACTATAACATATCAACACCGAGATTGCTAGTACAATGTTGATACTTCCCCTCTCCTAATACTTGGGACCTGAGCGCTGCCTCCCCTTACTGTAACATCTCAGAACTTAAATTTTTGGCCCGCTATGTTTCTTATTCACCCAATGTTTATACTTACCCTCTTCCGCTTCACCATACACACAACTCTAGCACTATTATTCCATCGTTGGTCCTCCTCCACAGCATTGATTCAATTTTTTAATATTACTTTCCGGTTTCACGAACATATTTTACTTTCAGTAAGATTTATAGAAGCCATCTACTCGTATAGGCTATTCTAAATAGAACAAACTGGGGGCATCATACAAAAATATACAAATAAGAAAATATTTTAAGACACAAATCAATATTTGTGAAGTTTCATGACTTTAATTTTGTTTAAGGATACCTTAGTTTGGTTTCGTTTATGTATTCGGGAAATAGAAATGAAATCATAAAAAAGAGAAAATACTATCCTGGTTTCAGTTCAACATTGGTGGGAACGTGGTATAATGCATGATTCTCGTCTGACCTAGCTTGCTGGCGATAGGGTGATCGGGGTTTGAATACCGGCTAAATATACTAACGTTAATTGTTCCTAAAAGTTTATTTCCTTTCTCATTCACACAAATTCATGTACATTTTCTTTTTCTTTTACTATTCTAATTCCTACTTTATTAGTAAAAAAATATACTGTTTGCCAGGATGGGTAGTATAGCATGGTGCACACACAGCCCTTATTTTTAAAACCAAAATCGATTTTATTAAGTATATTTGGATAAAAATAGAAATAGTAGGATAAATTGGTCAATTATAAAATAGAAATAGTGTTTTACTTCTTTAGGAGAAATATATGTGGGGAAATCACTAGAAATACGCGGAGAATTCTGGGTCTTAAGTTATTGTACGTCTAACATAGGATGAAGAGCCGACAAGTCGAGTAGAACATTCTAGTCGTGAGTCTGTATAAGTTATTCAACCAAATAGCCTGTGCGGACATTAATTCTGAGCTGACATGACGTCAGAAGGGGTGGTCGCGCCATTTTGCGATACAGCACATCGCCCACCAGTTGTTAAGGGGGCCCCATTCAACAGTGTGAGGGGTTGGAGGGTGGTTTAATAGAATGGGTAAGGGGGATGGGTATGGGAATATTAGAAGATTAACGAAGGAAAGAAGAGAGGTCATTAAGTGACTAATAACGTCTCCGAAGACAAGATAATCCTGAAGGAAGATTGTAGACGATGAGGTAAATGGAGTTCAGGGGGGGATGGGCTGAAAGGAAAAGCGGGAGAGGGGTTAAAAGGTGCCCTTTAGTTGTGAATACCGTGTGAAATCAGAGGCAGGTTAAAAGTTACTCCTTAATTACTTTTTTTAAAATTCTTTTTTAACCTTCTTCTGAGATTTTCCGACGAGTGAAAGTTGAAAAGAGGCAATCAAAAGACAAAAGTTTACTTCAGGTGGGTTTTTTTTTGTCTGATCCCAAACTTAAACTTGTGGTCGTCTAAAGTGAGGAGGGGGGAGGGAAGTGGTGCAGGAGGACGTCAAAGGTGCAATCATCTGATATGATATTATTTACACTAACCTTTTTTTAATTGGTAATAACTTTAACATCAATGGAAAAAAAAATTGGAATAAGACAAAAGGTTTATTTTGTGAAGGAAAACACATATTTTTGATTGGAAGAAAGTAAAAAGGCTTCCCAAACTTTTATAAACCAATACACAAGAATACATTATCTTCAATTTACATTTTGTTAATTCATTCTTATTTTCTTTCGCCACCCATTTTTCTTATACGTATATATAATATATTAATGGGATAAGATTTGTAAGGTAACATTTTATAGGGAAAATACCCACACTTTCGTGGAGAAAGAGTGGCAAGTAAACCATTTAGGAAAAAGCCAGACTCAGTAAACGCGACTGAGATTTGAACCCAGACCTCCCCGTAACCAAATAATCATAATAAACTAGCATAACTTTTAAACCAAGCTCCTAACAATGTGGGTCATTCATCGATATTATTATCACCGCGTCTTACTACCCGTTCGGGTTATACGCACTTACGCTAATGTGTAATTGTAGTGTGATTGGGAGATGAAATGTAGGACCTACAGTTTAACGTGGGATCCGAACCACGGTGGAGGCCTGGCATTCTCACATTCACAAGCTGTGATTAATACACGTCTTATCAGAGGTGAAGGAAGCGTTTGGCAATCAGGTAAGTCTGTGCCGGGACCGAGGATTGAATCCTGGACCCCCAACACAGAAGTCTGACACCTTACCCCTAGACCACCAGGTCACCTATTTATATTATTAAAAGTATAAAATTAAGCAATAAACTATGACACATCAAATGAAACATTGTTTGTTAGATAATGTATGATAAATTATTCTAACGAAAATGAAGTGTGATGGTCAAGACAATACTTATAATTAGTGTATGCTCATAAACGGTCCTTAAGGATATCATAGAATTATATTTTTTAATTAGTATATTAACGATTTCTCATTTTAAATGAGCACCTATCTAATTTGACCTAGGTTGGGATGCTAATTTAGCATCTACTGTTCAATTTTACTTAGGAAGGGCCTTATCTAACAGCTAGAGAAGTTATTAAAGCTACTTTCATGTATTTATACATCAGATCATGTGATCTTAAAATGTTATTTTTAATGATATTAACAATACTTATAAAATAACACTAATAATATAATAACATTTTATCAATAATTCATAAAATGTTAATGTATTAATATGATTTATTTTATTTTATAAAAGCCCCTTCCTGTGAAAATTGGACTTAATATATATACCAATTCAATAGTTGAATTAAATCATCTAGATGTAAAAATGTAAACAGAAACCTCATCGTAGGTGTTGTACCGAAACCACTCGTGTTTGCAACAACCCCTACCACAGCCATTTTCTACAACCCCTACTTCAAAGGCTCCCTTGAAAATAAAAAATGGGCCCACAAGATGAAAAGTAACTCTCCTCTTCCCTTAAAAAAAAATGTTAACCCCCAGTTTGGGTGAGTTTGCGTGTGAAGTAGAGGTAGGTGAGTAAGGGTAGGGGAGTTAAATGTAATGGCCAAACCACAAGTGCAAAACAAGATAACCAAAGTTTCGGACACTTTCCACACCTCCATTCTCTTATTTTGGTGACCTCTCCCCTTCCCCCCCCCCTGCCAAACTAAAACCCTTCGTTAAGCCAGCACCCCCCATTAACACCCCAAATTCCTCGTTCATTAACGTAATGAATTGATTTAGTCACCGCTGATGGCCTCGGCTTTGTTATGGCTTCATCCTCTTGGTCAGGGGCGCTGAAGGAGGGTTAGGGGAAGGGAAGGGGAATGTGGGTACTCTACGCATTATATCGTCCTCGAAGTAGCGACCCCTATAAGACTCCACCCAGCATTGCACTCAACCTCCCCTCCAACACCCATCAAAATGGATGTCAGCTGGAATCAACATCAACCCTACCCGCACTTTAGACCGGTGATATCGCAGATGAAACGTCAAGATTGTTACATAAATTTATACTAGCAATTTGGTTTATAATTCTAATAAAAATCTAAGATTTACCAAATGTATCGTAATAATATATTTCAAAATAATTTAAGTTAATGTTTGTAGAAACTGTGCGTTGCTCCCTTTTATTTTATTTATTTGCAAGAAATTGATTTGCCCGTTCGCTAAATACCTTAAGCTGAGATAGATATTTTCTAGACCCCTTGGATGGACCAAACCTCTATTATAATAAATATGGGTCATCAAAACAAAAATAATTTTGTTAGTCTAGTTAACCGTGATGAAGATGTTGGTATTCTAATTTACATGACCGTAAACACATTTTATTAGCTACAATATTAAAAACATTCTCTTAACTCCGTTGCGAATCTATAATGATGGATAAGGGCGGATAAAAAATTGACATTCCATTTTTTTTTCTTTTTCCAAAGAGGAAAGATAAAGCAGTCGTTCTTCAGAGTTAATTAAAATTTGTGTATGTATAGTGTGATAAAGTGATGAAGACGTCACTTTCTTTTATAATAAACTCCTTCTATATAGGGTGTGGGGGGGGGGGGTTGCTCTATC
>CABFVZ010003047.1:0-12026 GCA_902151445.1 Timema monikensis
CATTTGGCCTAAAGGCATTTGGCCTAAAGGCGTTTAGCCTACACTTTAGGCCAAATGCCTTTTAGGCCAAATGACGGGTACCCTTAAATTATTGTATATATACTATTGAAGTTATATGATTTAAGAGAGTTATTTTAAACTCGTTTAAAAGCTGAACTAGTACTATACCCTTTTTTCTTTTTCATTAACAATAGTTAGATCAAACATTGAAAGGAGAATATAAGGGCACACAATTTTTTGTTTTAATTGTGATAAGTGTGTATAACTTGCTGCAGAATGGTAGTAGACTGATGGATATGATAGATGGGTTTATATTAAGGTGGTATGGAAGTGGGGTAGAATAAGGGAATGGGATAAAGGAGAGAATTAAAGGTGACTTGTAGCATTGGGCCACAAGAAATAAACAAGTATCTCGGTACTCACCCCATTGCACTGCTCCTCGCATCCAAGCGCAATATAACTGCACTCTCTGTCAACATAAGTAAGACTGATCACCTGCTGTTGTGAAAAAAGACGTAAAGAACTTGAGCTACAAAGACTCTAGTGGCAAAGACATTTCACTCGTATACAATTTAGGGATGACCTCGAAACGCCGAGACGTGTTAAGATTTGGTCATGCGCATATTTTGTTCCCGAATGTTCCAATTCTTGGTCCCCCATCCCCTTTCCCGTCATCCAATATCTCTGGACTGAATTGTATATATAGTGGTGGTAGGGCAACCAGTCGTCACTCTTGGACTTTATTATAGTTGAGGGAAGGAGAAGCTCCGGCTTAAGATTTGTAAAATGTAAAATCTAAATTCCTTTTGGCTTCACAATTAATTTCTTTTTATATATATTTTTTAATCTTCTATATCTGTTTCTAAATTCTCTTTCGGCCTTTTGGTAAATATTATATATATATAAAGAGTATTTGAATTATTTATTTGTTTCGTATTGTCAATTTAAGAACATCGATTAGAGACAATATCGATTAAATCATGTGCTCTGAGATGAATCGATTTTTGTATACGAAAATATCGACTTTAGTTAACCTTGGGCTGTAATGCCGATATTCAATTTTGTTAGTTACGCAGGAAATATCTTGATATTTTAGTATAGAATTAAACTTGATTCTCTGAAAGATTGTTTTACTCTGATGTCATTAAGATTTAGCTTGCTATTCTGCATTGAAATGGTTCTAATGAATATTTTGTTATGGCTTTGATATTGTTTAGTGTGAATTTTTAATTGGATATAGGTCAATTGTTTTGAAGACTTCTCATGGGCTAATTGTAAATAACTTAGGAGACGTATTTAATTTTAAATAGAATATTTTGTTGTGGCATTGACATTGGTAGCGTTATTGTTGATGGGATGTAGGTTAATTGTTTTGAAGACTTCTTATGGACTAATTGTAAATTACTTATGAGATGTATTTACTTTTAAATGCTTAGTGATGATAATATTTTCACGATATTTATTACGTCAGGAAAGTATGATTTGGAGTCGCGATCTATTGATAATGTATTACAGGGCTAATGCCTCATTTAGTTATTTACCTTTATTGAAACTTCACCTGCTACCTGATTATTGAAATAACGGCTTGCTGGAAAATTTTGTAAATTTTAATGATCAACTAGGTCAATCTTTTTCTTATTTATATGTTCATATGAAATTAATGTCTTATTAAATAAATATCATCTTGAAGCCACTTCGTGCTTTATTCAGTTGATTTTGATTACCTTTTAACGGTTTCTATGAGTTTAACCGTGCACATATCATTGTCCGCAATTGGTGTGAGTTGCGTGGTCTGAGTTTAGAATCTTCGAACTCAGGTATTCAAAGCACAGAACTTCAATCACTCACTCCTATTGCTCCCTTTTATCCCCTTTTGAAATTTGTTATTTGGACCTCCAGTTTGTTCCTTATTTTGTTAAGGATGATTCAGACCTAACAATGGAAGAAATGTTTGTAAAAGAGAAAGGTGAGGAAGGAAATTGTATTAATTGAATACACATGTCAAATTTAAACATTAAATTGTTTTCTCTTAGAATATCTTAACTATTCACGTAATATTGCAAATAAAATGAATCAAGATTTTTAAGTTAAAAATAATTTTAGTTGTATTGTTTAAAGTGTAACTTTTGGTTTGTATTCATAATATTATATATAATAATGACATAATATCCTAACCCCACATCTATACACCAATTCAATCTGACAACTCATTGAGAGTTGCTTCTCAAGATTAATAGTGATATTCTGGTTTAGGGCTAGAGGTGCAGGAATCTTAAAGGAGTGATAACTAGAGAAAAATTGAATTTGCTACAAATTATATTGAGTCTCAATAAAACGATTGTAAGAGAAATAATATTATCTATACCCTAATCTCTTGAAGCATTCATGTCAATTTTATCTCATCTTGGAGTTTCTTTTGAACTTACTGTAGCATAGTATAATTTTTTTATTTTTAACTATTTAGTAGAAGCTTTGTGGCGACTTAAGGCTAGTTTCATGGTCAGATTTAGCACACATCAAGTGAAGAACTATACTAAATACAAAACTACACCTACCCAGACCAGAAAGGAATGGGCCAATTTGATAAACGGGCATATTCCATTCAAGTTTAGGTGGGTGTTGGCTTGTATTTAGTATAGTGCTGCACTTGAGGCATATTAAGTTTGACCATGAAACTGGTCCATATATATTCTCAGTGGTGAGCTATATTGGGCTCACATGATCTCATTGTTAAACATTCCTGAAATTTGTGAGCCCAGTGTTAACATATTCGTTTATTTATTTTCACCAAAAAATAACATACACTTTTTATAAATACAGTATGTTTTCAATAATATTACTATATAATAATTATTAATGAAACAAATATGTTGTTCATCCAGTGTCACACAATATGTGTCATAAAGACACAAGAACAATCGTGCAAGCGACAAACCAGGAATGGGCAATAGCAAGGAAGGAGAAAATGTCTTTTCTAAATGGAAATTTTTGTCACAGTTTTTTTATATATAATTATATATTAATTTATCTAGACATATTGGGATTTTGTTTCAAATAATAAATTAGTGATATATTTGCTCCTAAATATCTCTGGCATAGCATCCATACTAATTACTAAGCCAGAATATGTTTGAAATAAAAGTTTCTTAAAGTTGCATTTTTTTAACACCTGTATATAGGTATCATATTTAAAATATCACTATATTTTCTAATACTTCTTTTATAAACAAAGTTAAAATAGTTTCTTATATCATTTTATTAATATTTCCTTATATTAAAAATAAACCATACAATTTGACAAAACTGGTAATTTATTGTTAAAATTTTCACAATTTTCCACTGCTAATTCTGATGCTACACCCATTTACTTTATATCAAATCGTTTTGGTGTGCTTGCATGGTTTGTAAGCAATTAAAGCATTTATTTTTATATGCCCCTGAGTGAAAATTCCATTATAAACTTGTGTGCAGTTTTTAAAACTCATTATCAACTATATGATTCAACAAGCATTTGATATCATTAGGAAGATAATCAATGCTTGACTTTTCCATGTGCTAAAAATTTTCCACTTAAACTTACAAATTGTAATCATCATTTTTTTTCTTATATTTATACAAATTTTTTTCCCCAGAACTTATATATTATTTGGAAGCTTAGAAAGGAAAACATATAATTTTTCAACTTAATATTTTATTTTAAAATACTCAGGGAAATGCTAAAAAAAAACTGTGATGAATTTTCAGGGTGATACACGAACGTGGGAGGAAGTGACTCAAGCTGGTGACCGACCACCCACATGCTGCAACTTTCCAGTTGCTGTTGCTCGTGGCTCTATGTACGTTTTCAGCGGACAGAGTGGGGCTAAGATAACAAACAGTCTCTTCCAGTTTAATTTCCAAGAAAAATGGTATGTTCAGTATAATGCATCTAAATTAAATAAGTAAGCATATTTCTAAAGCTATAAACTTGATAACGGAAAGAATGAACATACAATTAATGTGCTTGACTTTGATAAAGCCGTGTTTGTGGATTCAATCCTCACATACTGCACTCAAGATTGCTTAGCCACATATTCGTTCTACATCTTTCATCCTCCTTTATATTTATTTATCAATAATTTTGTATTCAAATTATTAATACATCATACTCGTTGCTTTGAATTAATATCAGCCTTGTAATCATGCTTGTAAATGTATTTAATAAGTTAAAGGCACAACAAATATTGGCCAAATAAATATTTATTAATTATTTATGAAGAAGTATTAGAACTTCATTAACTTGGTTTAAATTTACCACAATATATTTTACACATAACATTTGTTATCTACAATTATTTTATTTGATTCCCGATTAAAATTACTGCCGATATTTACTCCAGTTTAAAAATAAATTGAACTTTTTGGGGTAGGGATGAAGAAAGTAGAATTTAGAGAACATGTACTTACATTTTGTTCTTTTATGGTTCCCTGTGATGCCTCTCAAGTTCAGATTTAAACTCAAGTACGAACTGTATTTATTGTGTAATATCATATGTCATAACTTTCTCCACGATTCTGATAAAAGTTAACACTTATAATTAATATTCATGACATATTTATTCTTGTTTTTTGTCGACCTTGGCCGTTTTGGGGTTAAGTTCTCAGTTCAGAACTCGATGATCATGGATTCAAACCCAGCCAGGTCGACTGATCTTTCTTGATCAATAAAAATCTGTGACAAACTTTCCTTCAGAGGGGAAGTAAAGCTGTCAGTCCTTTGTTGATTGTGGCATGTAAAAAAACCGTAGAAGGTATGTGAAAATATCTTTCTCTGCAAAATTGATAGGCCTTTTTGCTCTAGCTCATAAAAATTCTTGTATTCTTATATATTTAGTCGGTTTGGAAAGTGCGCGTTAAATACATCAAAATAAATGTATAGAGTATTGGAAAAAAGTTTAAGACCACCCTTACAATACTAAAAATACCAACTAATTTGTTTACTGATTTTAAACTTTTTTATTTATTAACTCTCTCTTAATTTTATGATTATATACATTAAAAATGAAAGATTTTGGTGATAATAAAATTACTGTAGCTCAAAAGGTTCAGAAGTTAAGAACCATATAAATATTAAGGCACACAACCAAACACAATTAAAAAATGCACAATTTTTAAAAAAGAAAAAATTATAGTTCAAAAATGGGTGGACTTAGAGCTATGGTTTTTGGTCCCCAAAACGTTTTGACATGAAGCTTATAAATTAAAAACCTTAATTTTTTTTTATCAAATTAGTACTTTAACTTTTAAGTTGTCTAATTTTTTTTAAATCAAGAGAAATTATGATGACTTTTTAAGATTTTTATTAGCTACATTTAAAATTACTTCTTTTTACCTAGTCATAGAACTATGTTATTTCTTATCTCTATAGAAGTGGGTTGGCACACCTGTCTCATCAGTCCCCTCCAATCAGCTGATTTTAATGTGATCATTTTGAGGTTATTGTATGCATTTTGTGTTTGTGAGTCAAGATGGGGAAAATATCAGTATCAGACCAAATTATGTGGAAAATGATCGGTTTAATGAAGGCTGGACAGTCACAAAGACAAATTGTTGGAGTGTCTAAAACGTGTGTTTAACAAAGAATCAAGCGATGTACTGAGTTTGGAACCACCATCGACCGGCCTAGGGCAGGCTGGCTGTACTAGGGAAACATCTCCAAGACAAGACTGTAGGCTGCTGCAGCTTTGTAAAGGAGATAGAAATGCTAGCTGCAGTGATCTTCTCAGAGAACTGAAGTCTTCCTGTGATAATATTAACATAACTGAGCGAACTGTGTGCAACCGTTTAAATGAAGTAGGCCTAGGTTCCTATTTTGCAATCTGCAAACCTCTGTTAAATGAGAAGCACAAAAAAGTCTTAAGTTTTGCAAATAAAGTTTAGGGTGGCTTAAAGAAGCTCGGGAGAGAGTAATTTTATCAGATTTTTCAGATGAGTGCCGCTTTGAACTATTTTCTCGACATAAGGTTAGAGTTTGCAGGACAAGACCAGAAAAATTTCTGCCGGCCTGTGTCGCTCCTGTAGTCTAACAAGGGGATGATGCAATCATGATCTGGGTTGCATCACCTCAGAGGGTCCTAGAGACTGTAAGGTTGTGAATGGTGCTATGAACAGTGACAAATATAGTGAAACTATGATTCCTTCAGTACATAGGCTTCTTGAGGAAAATTACATTTACTAGCAGGACAACGCCCCATGCCACCGGTCCAAGGAAACAAGGACATTGTTTGATACCCAGGACATTGAACTTTTTCCCTGGTCAATACATAGTCCAGACCTCAACCCAATTGAAAATCTATGGAACACCATGGCATATCGATTGGCAAAGCAGAAGCCAAAAAATGGAGCAGAACTGAGACTGGCAGTCCAGAAAAAGGTTACGCATGAAGAATGTAGGAAGCTGATCTACTCCATGCCTGACAGGAACAAAGCATGCTACAGAGCTAGAGGGGGTCATATTGATTACTAAACATGGGAATGTAAACTTAAAAAAAAAAAAATTCTGAGTCCTATCGATTTCTAAACCATTATAATACAACCCAAACTATTTTTTTGTAATATTGTGAATAAAGAAAAATATTGAAATATTAAAAAATTGTTTTAATGGGAGGTCTTAAACTTTTTTCCGACACTGTATACTCTTGTTTTAACCATTAAATTATAAATGTCCCAATTTTTTTGTTATTGTATTAAAGAACATAATACATTTTTGGATCATCATTTTGGATAGGCATTTATTTTAAGTGGGAGAGTGTCCTTATCTTTGTTAGACATATGTATAATTTTAACTGAAGAAATTTAATAAAAATAATACAATTAGTGAAAAGTGTTTAAAAATTCGCAAATTTTTTTACTGTCTCACATATTTATATTGTATACAGCATCGTTTAGTGAAAAATGCATTTAAATTTATTGTTAGATATACTTAACATAAAAACCATTTAAAGGCAGTGTGTTAAACTATTTTAATTTGGGCTTTGTTCTCAAACATGGCATAATTTCTTGGGGCTTAATTTTTCTTCGAATAAAACCATTTATGGCCTCTACACCAACTACTGAAGAAGAAACCTCAGTTACTAACTTTAAACACCTCTCTACAGCCTGTGTGTGACAAGGAAAACTTGTAAACTCCACCTTTGGTATAGTTCTGTCATTCATTAAGGATTTAAGATCATTGTCTGACAAGCTAGCTAAAAACAGAGGAGACGTAAAATCACACTTATCCCAGTAAATCAGATCAATATAATCTTTGACCTTGAAGTTCAATTTAGGAATAACAATCTGCCTTATGTCCAATGTTTGTTGTTTTCTAGCCTTGTGATAGTTATACTGTTTTAAAAATTTGCCAGCTACCATATTTACAAGAAGAATGCACTTTTATCTCAAACTACATTGGCACATACACTCTAATTATAAATGCGACAATTTTTTTAATATCTAAAGAATGATTATCACTTCCTACATAAAGCTGCAGCACACGATTTGCTGTTGTTAGTCACCGAGAATGGGCCAGTTTCCCTGTACGATGATTAGCTAAATTTATAGCACATATACTACATGAAATAGCTTTACACATTTCATATAAATAAGCTTGATCATTACTTAGATCACTCAATTTGAGCTCTGGTAATTGACAGTTTATTTTTACCAAATTTTCACAATTGGAAGTGTAACTGGCATATTAACCACTGCAATAGACGCTTTAGTTGTAGGTACTTAATAAACCCATTTTTGTTCCCACTATTCACAGTGGTGCCATCAGAACCAATAGCCATCAGTTCATTTAAGTTTAACCTGCTTTCAAAACAAAAATCCAAAATGCTTCTTGCAATAGATTTTCCTGATCCAGAAGCTGGTGTAATGTGGTCTAAATAGAAAGAAGCTGGTTCTTCAATAAGAGCATGTTTTTTGACGAATTCTCTAACTCTATTTGTATCCATTACTTTTGAGCAATCCTTTGTTGTTATCACTCCAACATCTTGCAAAACAGCTGAAACAATAGTTGCAGCTGATCTATTCGATACACCATATTTATCACACACTCTGCTATTGTTGGAAGCTGCAATCTCATTTGAAGACATCTTTCACCAACTTTGGAAGTGGAAGGTTGTGTAATACACACAGCTTTCTCATGCGAAAATGATTCCGATTCTGGTGTAGAAGACTTAGTATTTTGATTTTTTTTTTTTGTCAAAATTTATTTGTGTAAAATTGTAAACGCTAGATTTAACAAATTTCTTGGCCTGTTCAGATTTTCTTTCTTAATTTCTTTTTAGCCTATTTATTTCAATAAAGTCAATTTTTCCCAAAGCTATTTTTCTGGATGATTTTGATCTCAAATAAATGACTGCTCTCTGATAGGTACGTTCCTATTTTTTTCACAAATACAGTGCGAAAATGATACACATTTACAAGCAGCGATGTCAAAGAGTTTACTTGCTATGGATCTAAAAGTATCAACTCTGATGTCGAAGTTAGTATTTTGTTTGGCTTTAGGATATCTTACAAGGCACAGGTACCTTTTGTGGTAGCTGCGAAGCAGTTGCAGTATACAATTGTGTGATACAGTAGGAATTGAAGCTGTTTTACAAATTTCTTTAATATTTTTCAATACCAATTTAGATATTTCACAAAAAGTAGACTCTTTTCCAGATAACTTAAATTTAAAGTCATACCGCATAAACATATAACATCTCAAAACATTTTCTGTTGTTGGTAAAAGGAGTTTACTAAGTTCCCTAGGACTGCCAAAAATTGAACACTGTAGGCCTACTTTACTTCTGGTCATATTTAAGCTTGTCACACTCATTTGGTAAATGAAGTCACACAGTTCAGATCACTTTGAGAATGTTTTAATTAAATTGTTCATGTATTCACTGACACATAAGAAGACAAAGTTTTATGATTTTTTTCTTAAAAAAACACAGAAACCATGTATAAACAGCAATATTTGTTTGCACACAATGGTGGCTGCAAAGCAACTAGCTACTGTCTCAATACTGCTGCGTGCTCCTGGCCTCCCTGTTGCTGCTTAATTTGTTCATCGTGGCGAAAGGGTTGGGGGTAAAGGCAAAGTCAGAGCGGAGACTAGAGTGATGAGAGGCACCTGACAGCTAGCTCATTGCTCATGCTCATCAATCATGCGAGTATGTTGACCAATATTTTGGTATCTTATTTCAATCATCAAAAACAAGTTTCAAGAAAATTTCCTAGCAAAATCATTTGCCTCTGTCATATAATAGAAATATTACACTAGCGAGAAATGGTATTATGTGATTACGCTATTTGACTTTATATTGTAAATATAAAATACCTGGTTGAGGGCAGAACGTATTTTTCAATTTTAATTAAATTTGTTACTCTTGTTTAATACAATAAATTCCAACTTTTGGTAGGTATTGTAATATGAAATAATTAATTTAATCTTTTCGGCCCACCCTAATGTAGATGTTCTGGTTTTATTGTGCAATAAGGTAATAAATTTATTTTGTATAAGATTATTCTTTCCCTTGTTTCATCTATAAACAATAATATACACTTTCAGGTGTACATTCTTAAAAATGTAATCTTTTTTTAAAAAGTTTGCATATTGAATGTTGTCCCAGGTGTAACTCAGTTACTAAAGTTAACAAACTACCATTATAACTCTTATTCTTCTGAATTAATCTCAAAAATATTTAATCCAAGTATTTAAATTATTTGAGAATCTAGCACTATAAAATGGAACCCCAAAAGACATTAAGCCACAGTGTTACTCATATTTTCTGATTATTTGAAAATCATCCATATGAATCTTAATAATAATTTTAAATATTTTAATTCAATTAATTCCTTTACTATAACATTTTAATATGGTAATTCGACTTTTTCTTTTTTAAGTTGGACTAGAATTTCGACAGAGCACATTCTAAGAAGAGCCCCTCCACCTCCAGCTCGCCGTTATGGCCATACCATGGTGGCATTTGATCGGTATCTTTATGTATTTGGGGGAGCAGCTGACAGCACTTTACCAAATGATCTACATTGCTTCGACCTTGAGACACAAAATTGGTCAGTTTTAAAACCCTCTTTTGACTCACAAGTTCCCTCTGGCAGATTATTCCATGCAGCTGCTGTCATAGGTGATGCTATGTACATCTTTGGAGGCACTGTGGACAACAATGTTCGAAGTGGAGAGATGTACAGATTTCAGGTTAATAAACACATATTGATTACTTTTATTGTAATATTATATTAGTATTTGGTTAATATGTAGTTTCTTGATCTCTGGCATGTTAATTTGATTTGATACAGTAAGTTGTAGCTGTGTTTAAAGTAATACAATCTACATATTCCTCTGTTGGTGTTGGTCTACAAAACAAAGAAGAGAGACAGAGGATGTGTACAGAAAGGAAAAGTGAAATACAAAAATTATAGTAAAAAAAAAAGAAAATCATGAATGGAAATGAACAAACGCCTGCAATGAGTAGCTTAGGGTTTTCATGTGGCATGTCGAACTGAAGTTGGTTTTTTACAAACGGGTTAAAATAAATGGTTTTCCTCACCTATATCCATGCAAATGTGTGTGCATTTTATTAAACAATTAACTCATACATACATTACTATGTTGATTATAATATAATAATTTGTTTATAGCCATAGCTTTACGTTCATTATCAATTACAATCATATCACCAAACACCATGTAGGCCCACACCAAAATAATAACTGAAACTCAACACCAATGGTTAACAATTGGTAGACAGACTTTTTACGTATGTTTCAAACAGCATTATTTTGCCTTTTCAAGAGGACACTAGTTCACATTTGTTACAGTTATCAATATAGATATTAATGAATGCTAAGTTAAGCAGAGCTATAGTTATACGTAGTGCTTCATCTAGTGGCTGTTTTTTGCTATCAGCAGCTTATACTAATTTAAATTAAAAATAGATCGTCTAAAGGTTGAGGAAAATTGCTAAGTAAGTGCACTGTTTAAAAATGAGGTGGCCCAATGGCTAGATAATTTTATAATAAAGAAAATTGATAAAACTAAAGAAAAAGGAAAAATAAACTACTAAGAATAAATTTGATGAAGAAAGTCCACCTAGGGAAAGAGGAAAAATGTGGGAAGAATCCAATGCTCAAACGTGACATCTTCTTCCTTTCTTCTGTCTTCTATAGTAGAAGTAGTCACACACACATTTTAACACCAATAAAATAATATTTAGGCATTGTTGCCTTTATCAAACACAAAGAAGAAGAGAGTACAAATAACACAAACAATGGATTATTCCATTTTGAATTTTGAAAGAAACTACTAGAAACACATTGTGCCAACTGTTTTTGGGAGTGAAGATAAATTCCTTGGTTATGGTTAATATTTATAGAACACTGATGATGATGATGATGATGATGATGATAGTAGATAAGAAAATAATGATGATAATAAAAAATTATATTTAAAAAAAGTAATAATAATAATAATAATAATAATAATGTTAATTTGAAAAATAATAATCTAGAAATAAACTATCTTCTGTTGAGGCCTGGTGGTAATTTTGATTTGGTAATCCATTGGTGGGCCAGTTCCCACTGTCTAAGTTGAGAACTGTTGCACTGTTTGGGAAATGCTCTTAATATTTTGGTGGTGTAGCAGGTTTGAAAGTCCTGGTTGTGGGTACTAGCATGGATGGGTACAGGCTTGTCCGGATCTTTGTGGTTTGTGTCAAAGCGATGATTGTTCATTCGCTGTCTGAGAGAACCTGTAGTGAGGCCTATATATTCTGCATCACATGATTTGCACTGTAGTTGATATATCAAGTTATTGGTTTTGCAATTGTAATACCCAGGGATTTTGTATTCCAATTTGGTTACTTTGCTGTTGAAGGATGTAGCTGGTAGGTGTATTCCACATGTGCTGCAACGGGTGCTACCGCAGGGGTGTGAACCTTTGGTAGTAGGTTTTTCTTCTCGGATTCTCTTGGGGTCAGGAAGTTTGGGATGGACTA
>CABFVZ010003047.1:12563-40895 GCA_902151445.1 Timema monikensis
CAATATTCAGTTAAATCGTCGGGTTCTGAACATATCCGTTTGGCTCGTGTGGCAAGGCTGGATGGTAGAGACCTTTTTGTGTATGAAGGATGGCTGCTATGGTAGTGGAGGTATTGTTGGTGATTGGTGGGTTTTATATGTACATTGGTACGAATTTGGTTATTTTCAAGGAACAGATTCACATCAAGGAAGGTAAGACTATTATGTGATTTATTGTGGGTGAAGTTTAAGGGGCTGCAATTGTTGAGATTATCTAGAAAGACATCCAAGGATTCTTTGGAGTGAGGCCAGATCATGAAAATGTTGTCGATGTAGCGAAGCCATAGATAGGGTTTGTTGGGCTGAGAATGTAGAAAGTGTTCTTCTAGTAGTCCCATGTAAAGATTTTCATATGAAGGAACCATGCGTGTACCCATATCTGTGCCCTTTATCTGTAGGTAGTATTTGTAGGTAGGATGATGATATCAATGTTGTTTTTTAGTGCTTTGATAGCTTTTTGTTCATTGTTGTTGATATCATCCTACCAGCTGACAAGGGCTCCACCACAGTCATCTTGAACCGTATCGACTACATCACAGAGGCACAAATTCAGCTATCCGACCACTCCATCTACAGACCACTCACAAAAGACCCAACTGAAGATCACAACGCGCAGATTAAAGAGTTCCTACAACGTGAAGGTCCCCGGCAGAATCTCAGCACCAAATCAATTTAACTTCTCTTTCCACAAAAACCTCAAACTCCCACACTGTATCTCCTCCCTAAAATCCACAAAGAAATAAGACCTCCGCCTGGCCGTCCGATTGTATCTGTATGCGGCTCTCCAACTGAGATAATTTCATCTCTGGTTGAATCACACCTACAACCCTTTGTAAAACAACTTCCCTCATTCATACAGGATACAAAACACTTCTTAGACAAAATTCACAAAATCAAAAATCTTCCATTGAACTGTTTTCTGGTCACTATTGATGTCACAGCACTCTACACTAACATCCCTCATGTGCATGGAATGTCAGCAATGGAGCATATCTTAGAGCGCAGACCTCCTGGGTCCAAATCTACCACTTCTTTTCTGGTGGAGCTTGCTAGGATGACCCTTCAATTTAACAACTTTCGTTTTCTAGACAAACACTATATAGAGATAAAGGGCACAGCTATTGGTACACGCATGGCTCCTTCATATGCAAATCTTTACATGGGACCACTAGAAGAACGCTTTCTACATTTTCAACCCATCAAACCCTATCTATGGCTTCGCTACATCGATGACATTTTCATGATCTGGCCTCACTCCGAAGAATCCTCGGACGTCTTTCTAGATAATCTCAACAATTGCAGCCCCTTAAACTTCACCCACAATAAATCACATAATAGTCTTACCTTCCTTGATGTGAATCTGTTCCTTGAAAATAACCAAATTCGTACCACTGTACATATAAAACCCACCAATCACCAACAATACCTCCACTACCATAGCAGCCATCCTTCATACACAAAAAGGTCTCTACCATTCAGCCTTGCCACACGAGCCAAACGGATATGTTCAGAACCCGACGATTTAACTGAATATTGCAAACAACTCTCCACAGTTTTCCAAAGTAGAGGTTACCCCAAGCCTCTAATAGACAACCAAATCTCCAGAGCACTCTCCAGGGATGACCACGACCCTCCAAAAAAAGTTGAGGACATCCCTCTCACAACCCAATACCATCCTGGTCTACAACGTATCAACACCATCCTTAAATGTGGTTACAAATTCCTAACCAGTTCTACCCAGACCCAAAACCTTCTTAGTTCACCCCCAAGAGTCACTTTCAAACGGCCACCCAATCTCCACAATATTCTAGTCCATCCCAAACTTATTGACCCCAAGAGAATCCGAGAAGAAAAACCGACTACCAAAGGTTCATACCCCTGCGGCAGCACCCGTTGCAGCACATGTGGAATCCACCTACCAGCTACATCCTTCAACATCAAAGTAACCAAAGTGGAATACAAAATCCCTGGTTATTACAAATGCAAAACCAATAACTTGATATATCAACTACAGTGCAAATCATGTGATGCAGAATATATAGGCCTCACTACAGGTTCTCTCAGACAGCGAATGAACAATCATCGTTTTGACACAAACCACAAAGATCCGGACAAGCCTGTACCCATCCATGCTAGTACCCACAACCAGGGCTTTCAAACCTGCTACACCATCAAAATATTAAGAGAAATTCAAAATGGAGTAATCCATTGTGTTATTTTTACTCTCTTCTTCTTTGTGTTTGATAAAGGCAACAATGCCTAAATATTATTTTATTTGTGTTAAAATGTGTGTGTGACTACTTCAACTATAGAAGACAGAAGAAAGGAAGAAGATGTCACCTTTGTGCATTGGATTCTTCCCACACTTTTCCTCTTTCCCTAGGTGGGCTTTCTTCATCAAATTATTTTTAATAGCTTATTTTTCTTTTTTCTTTAGTTTTATCAATTTCCTTTATTATAAAATAAGTAAGTGCTGTAGTATTTGCTTGAAAATATTTAAAAATAACTTAATAAACAAGAGAATTATTATTATATTGGTTGTATTTCAACTGCACCTTTTGAACACCCTGCTTACATATTAAAATAACACACAAATTAGCCTAACATTAAGAAAAATTCAACATTCAGTCCCTCATCCAACAATTTACCAATAATAAACCTTCAGCCATGCTGGGAATGTATCCTGGGACTCCGAGCTCATTTGGCACAGGCACTACAGACTGTGGTAAGGTGTTTGACTCATTCCAGTGAATTCATTAAAGATTTAATCTCAACCTGATTACTAACGTTGTCAAAGTATAAATAGAGTTGAATGTCTTAAATTGACTGACCACCACTGTGGATAGTTTGTTTCTTTACTCCTCACATGAAATATATATTAACCATATTTAACATTGTCTCAGCAATTGCGACAAAATCCAACTTATTGAACTATACACCACACACGCGCGCGCGCACACACACACACACACACACAGTATTTGTTTCCAGATGAATGTAAAATTGACTAAATGTTGTACATTTAGCCAATGTTATCGATTTTTATGTGAATAGGATAAACTGACATATTTCTTGAGTTTTCACTGTCACAATTGTTTAAGAGCCTTGCAGTGTGTAAATCGAGTTACACATTCTGCAACTTAAATACACCATCACTCATAAATGGAAGATGTTATTGGCCTGTAATTTTTTCAAAAATAAATTGGAAGAATTTTATAATTTCTTTCCCATAATATACCCATGTAATATCTAAAAAAAGTTTCTAACACAAAATTTTCATGATTTACTTTAAATATTTCAAGCAGTGTAATAAGTTTTAGTATTTTTTTTAACCTCGTTTATAAGATATCCATCACAAACTTTGCAGGCATTGGTCATGACTATTACTTCAATCATCCTAAAATAATAGGCTTTGGCACATAATTGGAACTAGACCTATGATGTGATATATTTGGAAACTTGTGAAACTGAGACACAATGCTAATTTTTAAATTTGTCAAAAATAATTATTTTAAAACTATTTTTGGTGATTTTTATTACTTTCACTAGACACATCAGTGAATGTTATATATAATATAGCACGATGAATTCATAGATACAGTATAATCTCGGAAACTCGACCTCATGTGGACTGAGATGGTGTTGGTTTATTGAAATGTCGAGTTTTACCAATCTTTTCAGATGTCATGTTTACTAAACAAGGATGAATCACAGTACAGGTTCGAATTTTATAGGTACATTTGTACTGTACTGTAGTATTGTATGGTACAGTAACAGTAATATACACACAGTACAATATATTACATGTTAATATATGTACTGCCACCTGTAATGAATCAGTTACCCTGGACGACTATTAGCTAGATTTATAGCACACATACTACATTAAATAGCTTTACACTTTTCATATAAATAAGCTTGATCATTAATTAAATCACTCAATTTGAGCTCTGGTAATAGACAGTTGATTTTTATCAAACTTCACAAATGGAAGCTGCTCACAATTTTCTAGTAACTTTCTAATTGTTCCAGAATACTCGCAAGGTACAGTAGTGGCTCCATTGAGATATTGAAACAAGTCTCTCAGGGGAAGTTCATTTGCATGTAACTGGCATATTAACCACTGCAATAGACGCTTTAGTTTTAGGTACCTTATAGCCCTAACTTTGTTCCTAGTTTTCACAGCTGTGCCAACAGAATCAATAGCCATCAGTTCATTTAAGTTTAAGCTACTTTCAAAACAAAAATCCAAATTGCTTCTTGCAATAGATTTTCCCGATCCAGAAGCTGGTGTAATGTGGTCTAAATAGAAAGAACCTGGTTATTAAATAAGAAAGATATGATCTTCTACAACAGTTCTTAGATTGTATCGCACTTCTTTCTTTTCTTAACTTAAAGTTTTATCTTTTCTACAGTCAAAGAAGATATCTTTTATTACTTTAAATGAAGTCCCAATTCTTCACTAAGAATACAGCGTGTTTTTTGACGAATTCTCTCACTCTATTTGGATCAATTACTTTTGAGCAATCCTCTGTTGTTATCACTCCAACATCTTGCAAAACAGCTGAAGCAATAGCTACAGCTGATCTCTCCGATACACCATATTTATCACACACTCTTGCTAGTGTTGGAAGCTGCAATCTCATTTGAAGACATCTTTCACCAACTTTAGAAATGGAAGGTTGTGTAATACACACAGCTTTCTCATGCGAAAATGATTCCGATTCTGGTGTAGAAGACTTAGTATTTTGATTTTTTTTGTCAAAATTTATTTGTGTAAAATTGTAAACGCTAGATTTAACAAATTTCTTGGCCTCTTCAGATTTTTTCTTAATTTCTTTTTAGCCTATTTATTTCAATAAAGTCAATTTTTCCCAAAGCCATTTTTCTGGAAGATTTTGATCTCAAAGAAATGACTGCTCTCTGATAGGCACTTTCCTATTTTTTTCACAAATACAGTGCGAAAATGATACACATTTACAAGCAGGAATGTTAAAGAGTTTGCTTACTATGGATCTAAAAGTATCAACTCTGATGTCGAAGTTAGTATTTTGTTTGGCTTTAGGATATCTTACAAGGCACAGGTACCTATTATGGTAGCTGCGAAGCAGTTGCAGTATACGATCGTCTGATACAGTAGGAATTGAAGATGTTTTACAAATTTCTTTAATGTTTTTCAATACCAATTTAGATATTTCACAAAAAGTAGACTCTTTTCCAGATAACTTAAATTTCAAGTCATACCGCATAAACAAATAACATCTCAAAACATTTTCTGTTGTTGGTAAAAGGAGTTTACTAAGTCCCCTAGGACTGCCAAAAATTGGACACTGTAGGTCTACTTTACTTCTAGTCATATTTAAGCTCATCACACTCATTTGGTAAATGAAGTCACACAGTTCAGATCACTTTGAGAATATTTTAATTAAATTGTTTATGTATTCACTGACACATAAGAAGCACAATTTTTATGATTTTTTTTCTTAAAAAAACACAGAAACCATGTATAAATAGCAATTTTTTTGCACACAATGGTGGCTGCAAAGCAACTAGCTACTGTTTCAAAACTGCTGCATGCTCCTGGCCTCCCTGCTGCTGCTGCTTAATTTGTTTATTGTGGCGAAAGGGTTGCGAGCAAAGTCTAAGAGGAGACTAGAGTGATAAGAGACACCTGACAGCTTGCTCATTACTCATGCTCATCAATCATGCAAGTATGCTGACTAATATTTTGGTATCTTTTTCCAATTGTCATAAACAAGTTACAAGAGTATTTCCTAGCAAAATGATATACCTCTCTTATTGAATAGAAATATTACAATTGCGGGAAATTGTATTACGTAATTACACTATTTGGCTTTGTATTTTAAATATACATAATATACATAAATTCAGTACAGTACTGTTCATATACTATTGTATTGATTTGAATAACACTTTACTTTAATGGAAAACTAACATTTACAGCATTTGTAAAAACGCCACAGCACGACTGTTCCACTCGAGTTACATAAACAAACTGAGAGGTTATACAGTTGAATGACCTTGGATTGTGATGACTGGTGCCAACAACTGTGTGTAACTGCACGTGTCGAGTTACACGGAATGTCGAGTTATCAAGTGTCAGTAAAAAGTAATTAGCTAAAAGAGCCTTAATATTAACCAATGTCATCAATAAGCACACAACATAGAATCAAACCAAAATTAAAACTTTATGGTAAGCCATAAGAGGCTGAGAAATAGTTCGAGGAGAATGTGTATATTTTGATAGTGAGGGAATTTTTTTAATAGTTGCTAAACTATTTTCCATAAGCCAAAATTACCAAGATTTTAGTGATAAATACTTAACTGGCATAAGTCACCAGCTTTGCTTTGGTCATAATAAATCATCAACCAGAGCTTGAGAAGTGATTTGAGGTGCAACATGGAATTTGACCAGGCTAGTAACAGTATATAGATTTTTATTAAAATCATGTGGCATATCATAAATATTATTTTTTAAGTGATGAAAAGTATTCTATGTATATTATTTTCACAAACAATTTAGAGAAAGTCTTTAATAAAAATGACTTTGGCTACCAACATAGTTTTATATTTAGGTACAACAATATCTGGCACCTTAACTCAATTGGTAGTGTTGCTGTCTACTGAGCTAAGTGTCCCGGGTTTGATTCCCGGCATAGTCGAAAATTTATCATTGGTGAAATAAGGGCTTACCCCTTCACAGTGATTAATTAACGGCAGTGGACTGGATGTTGTGCCTGTCCTTGTCTTAATTTATATTATATGCCATATGAAGCTACAACAGACCTAGCAAGTCGGTAATGGAAAATATATGGCTTGAATAAAAACTGGCCCAAGCCGTAGACTGGAAACAGTAATGGATGTAAAGGTACAACAATACATTTTTTATTTGCTTAGTTAAATGTTTTACTTGACAGGCTAGATAAGAAAATCTATGCTAACAAAAGACTGAGAATGTTAGTAGGAGAGACAGCTTAGGTATAGCAATAATATAAGTATGCATTGGTTTCAATAATAGAAAAAGGGTTTAGTATTACTTTGGAAATATAGGCTAAATTAAACTAATTCCTGAATTTATCCGCTATTGACAATCAATAATAATCTTATTATTAATTTTAAGCTTAGCTGGTGAGATTCTGCTTATTTTGAATTAATTTCCAAAATATCATTTTGTTTTTATTTGAGGTTATTTTATATTGAGCTTGTACAAACAGCTCTATCAATAAACACCCACTAAATTTGGTTGTAAAAATCAATACTAATTCAAGTGTGAGAACTTGCCTTTTCTTCTTATTAAAGACTATGTATGGATTGAAATCATTTTTCTCCAGAAATTCTTCAATTTTTTTACATAATTTATTTGTATTTCACTATAGTTAAATCCATTTATAAATAAATATTAGTTCATAATTAAAGACTATGCTAATGTTGATTTTTTTAAATCTCTTTTTTTCCTCAAAAACTGCCCAAAATTCACCAGTATAATTCAAGGAAAGTTTTAAGATATCAAATCTCCTCTAAAATATTTTCCAAAACATTCAAATAACTATTATTACTTGCACAATTTAGGTAATTCGGAACGCCTTACAATCTTGTCAACCAAAACCAAGTTTTTTCTAGCATCACATTTGCATTTAGTTACATATTTTAATTTTAACTAAGTACAGTAGCAAACCGTTAGCATACAATTTTTTTATTATTATTTGATTTTAAATAAAGGTAACAATTTTAAAACACACCCTTAATACAAACATTCTGAAATTAAATTTTAAAACATTATACATGTTTCAGTTTTCATGTTATCCCAAATGCACTCTTATTGAAGATTTTGGCAAGATTCTTAGAAATAGGCTTTTCTGTGATGTCGAATTTGTGGTTGGAAGTGAAGAGGTAACTATACCTGCACACATTGCAATGGTTGCAGCACGATCCCAGTGGCTGCGCAACAAGATTAGAAAAGCCCGATCAATTAGGGAAAGACATTTGGAAAAGGTTAGTTTTTTTAACATTCCAACATTTTATTTCATAATTTGATTTTATATCTTCACTTGTCTTAAAACTAAATTTTTATTTTAACTGACGATAGACTGGAATATTTTAAATTAAAAAATAGTGAATAATGCAAAATGTCATACTACCATCATATTTCTTTGTTCAATCTAATCTTTTGCAACATAAGTTTTATGATTACAAGTATGTTATATTTAAATATTACTAATATTATATATTATTTGGCTCTTTTAATGACAATGACACATTTTATTACTTATTCATAGGTATTTGGCACAACAGAGGTATTAGAAAAGAATCTTCCAATACTAAGAGTAGACTTGTCTGATTCAGTTCCTGAGGCTTTTCAAATGGTACTAAACTTTGTGTACACTGATCACATAGACCCTACAGAGAAAAGTGAGTCAGAAGCAAAAAAAAAATATATATACACATAATTTTTTTGATTAATGTGATTTGATACATAGTTTAGTATTCAAATAGGGCGTAATTTCTACTAAAAATAATTATTTTGTTTTAGCTAAAAGGTAGAAATATCAGAATAAAAAGAATGCATAATATATTTGAAACTAAACATAAATTATACTCGTATAGCCAACCTCTGTGGTATTGGAGTAAAGTTCTTGCTTTAGTACCCCATTTTTTTATTATTATTATTTCAAACCCAGCCGGTGTTGACAGATTTTCTTCAGTGATAAAAAGCCATAGCACAACTTTCTTCAGATGGGAAGTAAAGCCATCAATCAGTGGCATGTAAAAGAATCCTGGAAGTTATGTGAAAATACTTTTCCGGGCAACATTACCAAATTGGTATGACCTTTCACTCTTGTTCATTGAAATTCTCATGGGTTGATATACTCAGTTGATTCAGAAAGTGCACGAAATACCTCATATAAATAAACTATACTTGTAGATAGGCAATCATCATGCTTTTTCTGATTGATTTTTACCTGCGATGAGTACATCATCCAAAGTAATTATGATTTTTACCTGCAATGAGTACATCATCCAAAGTAATTATTACCCATGAAATGCTTGAAAATAGCTCCTCTATTAACATTTGAAAATTTCCCGGGGCCTTCTTCCCAAAGGACAGACAATGTACTTTGAAGAGACCGCAGTGAATATTTATTGTCAGAACTTAAACTGCCAAGCACCACCTTCACTTTGGTATGTTTGGTCCAAGTCCAAATTAGAGAATATTGAGTTTTGAGCTAGACTCACATATGTTTTGTTGATGGCCAGCAGTGAGGATTTATTTGGATGCAGTTATGTGTTAACTGTTTCCTTAGTAATCACCATACTTATCTCAATTTTTGCTGTTGTTAAGTAAAGACTGTGGAACATTACATTTCTTTGGGATTTATGATTAGGGCATACTTATGTATATAATTTCCAGGTTTAATGATTTTGAGATGTTTCTTAAAATTCAAATATACTTGAATTTTTCTTACATTACAATTGTAAGTATTTTTTTGTGGCTATTTTGAAGTGAAGTGATTTTTCCAATAACTGTGTGTGCTTTGCCTCTCCATTTGATATTTTGACAACCAAGAATTTCAATTTTTTCAGAATTTAATAACGTCGAGTGTGTTGTAGTCAGGATGTATCTGGAGTTAGTAGATTTATGTCAGTAAAACTCTCATAATCTTTCCTGCAAAATTCATGAGTCTAACAAATCTATTAATCAATTATTCCAGTTGAGCAACCAGTATGCATCCGCATTGTACTTCTCATAATGGATGTGTATCGACTGGCAGAACAGGTAATTTTTCTATAAAATTTAATTTATGACCAGAATAGTTTTATTTTATTTAAATCTAAAAACAAAATTCAATAATTTATTCAGGTAAATTAGTGCATCTGTATCATGTCATTGATGTTCCCTAATCAGCTTCCCTTTCACTCATTCTCTTTGATGCTGCTTCCTATTATAATAGTTCTAGTTCATTTATTTAAACTAGACCTTATTCAATTCACTTAAATTAGTAGATGATGTATCTAATATATTAATAATAAATCAGACACTACCAGAGTTAACATTGAAGTTGTTTACTTTTTCTAGAATCAATTGTATTTCTCCAGAATGGCAACGTGTGTGTGCATGTACATGAAAAACTATTTAAATATAATGGATACAGTTTTAAAAATGTTATTTATGTAAACTACATAGAGGGCCCAGCTTCAAAGAATTGGAAAGTGACGCCACTACCTATAGAGGCCTGTTATCACCCCTGTTTCCATCACTCTATAGAATGCGAGGGAAACTTATAAATGGATGTTGTATCAACCTTATCATTCTCGAATTCAGGGTAGAAGGATTGAGACAGGCAGGGCTAGGAGTGGTAGAACACCCCCAAAAAATAGAGGAAAGAGATTATAATGGCAATAAAAGAGACCAAAAAGAGACTGAAAAGATACCAACGGGCCAAGTGCTCAATACGGTCGAATGCTTACTGCACACATCTTTTTATACAAATTTTTTATTATTTAACAATCCTCAAACAAAATGGGCCGGTTGAGACTAGAACAAAATAAAAGTCTTAAGTATAAGTACACGCATTTTATAAAACTACTAGAAGATTAAGAATACACTTTTCATCTCAAAACTTTAGTATATAAAATTACTTCAAAAGTCACAAAAAAAGAAGGAATTCCTTACATAGATCATTTAGTAGAATATACTTAGTATATGTGTGTGTTATCATTTAGTGTTTTGGGCTATGCTTCACATGTTTCTGATCCTGTATGGAGTTTGGCCTGTTAGTTATTGAATATAATTAAGAATCATGATTGGTCTATTTCTTATCAATTAAAATGCTAATTTTTAGGGATCTTAGGCATAATTATGATAACAAATATTGTTATTTTTCAAAAAATCATGTAGAGAGCTAACATTCATACCTGAAAAGAGAAAGAAAAAAGAGAGATACAATTATTATTTACAATTAAAAATAAATAATAAATTAAGAATTCTTAGGGGTATTTTTTTTTACAAAGAAAGAGGTGTTCAAACTATTTTTTTCTTTTATCTCTAGATTTTTGAAGAATTTCCACTTCTCTGAGTTTTTGCTTCTCAGTATCTCACAGTTTTAATGCCCTCCAACATACCCTGTGCAACACTAACTTCCTGCAAATTCCCATTCTGCGTTGGTTGTCCCCTCTGAACAGACAATCAGATGCTTCAGAAGTTGCCTCATGATCCTTTTTTTGTCTGTGATATTTTACTTTTCTAACTCGCCAATTTTTTCCTGGACTCATAATTTTTGAGCATTTGAAGGAATAAAAAAAGGAAATGAAAGAGACTTATTCCTTAAAAAAAAAAAAGAGAGAGAGAGACTATAAGAGACTAACCCCAAAAAATAAACTAAAAGCTAAATAAGAGGGGGGTGACCTGGTGGTCTAGGGGTAAGGTGTCAGACTTCTATGCTGGCGGCCGGGGTTCGATCCTCGGTCCCGGCACAGATTTATCTGATTTCCAAACCCTTCCTACACCTCTGACAAGACATCTTGTGAATGTGTGGAATGCCAGGTCGCCACCGTGGTTCGGATTCCACGTTAAACTGTAGGTCCTTCATTTCATCTCACAATCACCCTACCATTACACATTAGCGTAAGTGCGTATAACCCGAACGGGTAGTAAGACGCGGTGCTAATAATAATAATAATAATAATAGTAATAATAATAATAATAAATAAGAGGCCTGCTCCTAGGCCTGGACAGGTGAATAATGTTCAATGGACGACATTAGAGGTGGCTGGCTGCCCATGAATGACATCAAATGTGGCTACCCATTGATGACATAAAAGGTGGCTGGCTACCCATGTCACGCAGGGAAATACATTCTTGTTCGCGTGATAGTTGATGTGTCATTCTCCCCTCCCTATGATATCCCTTTCTATCCTTCAATTGTTTCCCATTTTTCTGTATTTGAGATTATAATTTGCTATCGTGGATGTGAACCATTTTAAAATTACGGTGTCAAACTAAGAGAAGAGAACTCTTAATATGCGACTACACAGGAATGGTTAAAGTTAGCATGGCATTGCCTAGTTTATGATTAAAATTTAACCCTAGCTAAAACCACTTTTATTATTATTGGAAGAAAGTACAGGAAAGGTGAAGAGAAACACATACTAGATATGAACACAATATTACTTTTATAGTGGAAAGAAGAACACAGTTCACATTTTACATTGCTGCCATTGCTTCTTTGAAGAAAATCGATCGTTACCTCCCAATCCCCCAAACTTGGTTTTATTCTATTGGAACTCATCAGGAGCAAGTGTAAAACGCGCAAAGCAACTTCTTAAAAGAGAAAACCAAAAGAAAGAAAAGGGAAATTTTAAAGAATGATAGGAACATGTGTTACATATAAATTCACATCCAATTTCCATTTCCTGTGTTTGTCCTTCATGTTATTCCTTTACCTTGTTTCTATCTAAGTTTCCTATTGTTCTTTAAAACACCGTTTATTCCCTTTTGGGATTTTTTGTTTCCTCTTTTCTAAGAAGTTGCATTGTACATTTCACACTGTCCCCTGATGAGTTCCGATAGAATGAAACCTAGGTCGGAGCATTGGGGGTAGCGATCGATTTTCTTCAAGATGAAGCTATTATCTCTTTGTCCAATAACAGCATTATAGTGTGAACTATGTGTGTTATTCTTTTCATTATAAAAGTCATTGTGTCTGTTCCTTTTATTTGTTTCTACATACCTTTCTTGAATCTTCTCCCAAATATAATACAATTACCTTATAAGGCAAAAAGAGGTTTTCCTCATAGAGATATAAACCTAATCTTTGTAATATTTTCTAGAATTTCCTTAAGCTCTTCATGTTTGTTTGAATGTAACTCTGTCAAATTGTGAAGTTGTATGAATTATAATATTGTTAAATGTTCATGTATCCCAACATTATTTAAAGTTTGCCTATTTTGTTAATACTGCATATTTATTTAATTATAATGGAAAATTTACATTAGGTTTATTTTGTGTTAAAGCTAAATGTTTCCACAACTCAAGAATTTTTGTTGATTGTCTTATTTTGTCAAGACACTTAAATATATTTTTGAAATTGCCCTAAAATTTTGCCTTGAGTCATGTTTTGCACATTTAGAAGAGTTTATATGTTTTCTATTTAAACACTTTTGTGCCAACTGTGGGACTTTGATGATTAATAATAAATCTAAACTTTTTTTTTACAAATAAATTGTTACATATGCTCCAACCTTTTTTTGATTCTTCTTTGGGTTGAGAAAGGGGGAGGGGAAATTGGACGAACGTTTAAAAAATAGACATAATTGAGCATACATTTATGGAGCGTGGCCACTCATGTAGGTGGTTAGGTTGACTCAGTTAATAGTGCAATAGAAAACGCCAAAAAGTATGTTCCAGTATATTCACCTCTTGATTGTCTGACAATTTTTAGAACAGTGAGATCAATGAGGAACAGAAACAGAAAGAGTGGACCTTATCAAGTCAAGGAATTGAAATTGCCGATTTTTTTTAAATCTAAAGTACCTGGCATCAAAGAATGTTAGGGATACTACTGTTAATAGTGCTGGTAATAAAGTTTGTTGGTTAAAGGTAAAAGGCTTTTGTTTCTCAAAATACTGCCCAAATATAATAAAATACAGGTATGATTACTTTGTACAATATCAGGAAATTGATTTAGAGAAACAAGGCAGAAATCAACTAGATAGTTAATGTACTGTGCAAAATATTTATAAAAAAACAACTTCATATAAGCAAGGAGAAGAAACAAGACCTATTCTCTGTGCCGAAAGAAAGTTATTCCAGAAATTACCATGCTTGGTATAGTTCCAGCCCAGATTGCAAAATAAGTTAGAGGGTCCCAAAACCAGGGATTCTAGGTTCTGAAAATGAAGAAGATGTTTGGATAAATTTAGACTTTAAACATGCACTTTGTAATCTCACTCTATTGTTTATGGATTTTCAATGTAATTTTTTTAATTCATTCAAGTTTTAATTGTAAGTCAAATTAATTTTCTTTCCTATTTTGACATTTAAAATAGTAGGCTTCATGTCATGTACCATGACAGAGTGTTTTCTAATTTGATTAATTAATATAGTATTATTTATTTTCTAATTGAATGACTGTCAAAATGCCTTTTTATTTTTGAAATTCAACAAACAGATTTTATGTAATGAACATGAGAAAAATTCTGGTTATCTTGTTGGTTCTATAATTGTACTCCAATTTAAATTCCATTTATTTGACATTTGATTAAGTAAACATTAAAATGTATTTTTAAGTGGATATAATTTGTTCAAATCAGTAATAAATCTTGAGTTATGATTCAAGACCTTTAAAAACAAATGTATTTAATGATTATTAAAATAAATAGTTTAACCAGTAGTTATCATGATTCTAAAATAATGACTGTCACTGAATCAACCTTCTATAACACATATTTTTAATCAGGAAAATCTCACTAAGTCATAATCAAATCACTAAGGCTCGGTGCACACGGGAGGAATTTCGGTGGTTGTTCTCCGCAAATATTCTCCAAGTTCGAGTGGAATCTTCGCGGACATCCATGTGAGGACTCTCCCTTTTATACACTCACCATGGATCACACGGAGTGTGTGGTATTTTCTTATTTCCTAATAAAATATATCAAAGAAAAGAAAAAATAAGAAGCATCGTAGATATTGGACTCATCCAATTGTTAGCTGCCGATTAAGTAAGGGTACGTTTTACACCCTTTTTCACGACTTGAGGGAAGATGACGTTAAATTTTTTAATTATTACAGAATGTCTTTTCGAACATTCGATGAACTTTTGTTCACTGTGAAGGATCGTTTGCAAAAAGAAGACACAAATATGAGAATGTGTATTCCTCCAGTTGAAATGTTGGCAATAACACTAAGGTAAGTAGTTAAAATGTTTATAATAAGGGTATAGTATTAACTAAAAAAGTATTCTACAAACGATCAAACTAATTTATTATATTGAATACAAATATAACCTCAATTTGATCAAAACAGCTATAAGATGTAAAGCACTTGTTAAGAAAATTACTTACATACACAACAATACTTACACACTAAGCTACTGTTCATATTGATAAAGCATGTTTAAAGTATAGACAAATGCATCTTTGAAAGTTGAAATTATTTATAGTAAAAACTAAGTTGAATATATAAGAACAGTGGGGTGGCTAGAATGTGTAAAGATCACTGCTCTCTGATTGTTGAATAGCCACAAAGTCAGTTGGTGACTGAAGTGTACAAAATGGAATGTTATTTTCCTGTATTTCATTACGAGGAGTTCTTTCGCGATTTTGCGTTGAAGAACCTAATGGCATGTGCACTACCACTGGCTGATAAGGTGATTGTGATAAGTGAGATTGCTCATGTGGTCCAAGTGTCGCATAATTTATAGGACGATAGTTGTAGTAAGCTGTGTGATGTGTGGAGGCCTCAGAATGTTGTTGATACATCCCTGCCATTTGTGCCTGGCATTGTAGGTTGTGTGCTTGTCTAACATTTCTAAGCAATTTTAATACTTCCATTCTAAAATCAAGCTTTTAGTCTGTGTCTAACGATCTCAGAGAAGGTAATAAGGACTAGAATAATGCTCTGTCATCTTTATCAGGATCATCCTTCTGACGTTCCTTGTGAAGGATCATGAATTGTGAAAGTTGGAATTCCAACTCACTGGTATTATTCTAAACCGGCCTCTTTCGGTTGCTCTGAGTTGGCTTTGTTCTTTCTGTCAATTGGTTAGGTCCAGGATCTGTTTGTGATTCAACTTCGTCTTCGGCCGATTGCCCTTCAGCGTCTTCCGTAGAAATTGCAGAAGTAGTTCAAGCTACATCCATTTTTTATAGAAATGATAACTGATCAGCGTATGTGTACTTGAATTTTTTGCTTGCACCAGAACCAGATTTCAATGAATTTCTCTTGCATTTCAAGTAGTAATCTTTTCCATTTTTCCATTTCGATATTAGTTTATTACCTGCAACAAAAATTTCTAACAATAATAAACATGGATTAAATAGTAAAGCTGTTATATTTTGTTAGGTCTGTACGTCCATCACAGAATATGCCTTAAAATATGAGTGAAGAATGACCCTGTGTACGGAAAGATTCCTGGATATCTCAGTGGTTATAGCATTGGCGTACTAATTCAAAGCTCCCGGATTCGATTCCCATGTCCAGGTGACATATTTCAATTTTTAGAAAATAATAAACATGCTTACCAAAAGTCAAAGATGTAATGTAATAAAACTTGACTAATTATTCACCTGTGGTACTTGAGTTGTGATGAAATGGTTAAATAAAAGAATGGGTGGTTGGGTAAATACAAATAATTTTAGAACAACGAACTTAATTTATCATACATGAAAAAAAAATCTGTTATCAAAATTATTCACATTTAATTTTTGTTTTAAATAAATTAATTCTTATTTTGTGACGGGAAAGGTTTGAAGTGGGGGATTTAGAGGGGCAAACTTAGTGACACCAGGATGGTAAGAGTAGCCAAAATATCGTGACACAGCCCCCTTCCCACCCATTATCTGACCCGCCATTCCCGATCCCAGGGATGACCTTCAAATTGTGGCGCCTACAATCAAGATGTAAGTTGCTCGCCACCTTTATTTAGTTAATTTTAAAAGAGGGGGAATAGTGAAATAAAGGTGACGAATTAGTGAGTTTCTACTGTATATAATATGTTTCTTCTACTCACACAACTACATTCATACGTTGTTTCAGGTATTTAGCAGTTGGGTGCTACATGGTCGAACTTCACTATACATATAGAATTGGAAGGACAACAGCAGGTGTAATAATAAAAAATGTGTGCAATGCTTGAAAGACCAGTGTTTCCCTACGCCATCGGAAGACAAATGGATAGCAATAGCAGCAGGCTTCCAGGAACGAGCTCAGTTCCCAAACTGTTTAGGTGCAATAGACGGTAAACATGTCCGTGTTGTGAAACAAAAAATGAGCGGTTCATTATATTATAATTACAAGAATTATTTCTCAATTGTTCTCCTAGCGGTTGCGGACTCGGACTATCGCTTCTTGTATGTTGACATTGGATCTTTCGGCAAAGAATCGGATGCAACAATATTTAAGAAATCTTCATTGTGGGAAAAGCTTTCAAACAATAAGTTAAACATCCCACAACCGGCGCCTCTACCTCATAATGAACAAGTATTAACACCTTATGCCTTTATAGGTGATGAGGCCTTCGGTTTATCCGAACATGTTCAAAGGCCATTCACCGGCAAAATGTTAACAAAAAATAAACGTGTTTATAATTATAGGCATTGCAGAGGAAGAAGATACATTGAATGTGCGTTTGGCATACTGATCAATAAATTTCTAATATTTCACAGACCATTAAAATGTAAATGTGCAAAAGGCGGTTGATATAACAAAAGCTTTCTGTACACTGCACAACTTTATCCGTGAAAGGGATGGATTTAGACTAGAAGACACATTAGCTTTTGATACTTTGGAAAGTATAGATGAAAGGGACACAAGAGAGAAAAACACGAAAGGGTTGGAAACAAGAAAAATCCTGGCCGATTATTTCTTAAGTGACGCTGGTAAATTAACTTGGCAAGACAGCAAGATTTGATACCACTACAAAAATATTATTTTGTTGGGTCTTTTTTGTATTAAGGTAAAAAGGTAGGAGTATACTTACAATGTAAAAACTTATCTTTAACCGATTGTTATTTTCATACAACATACTTCTTGTTGGTTTTGAAGTTGACTTGTATCACTAAAGTTTCGGTCATTACATCTTATTTTCAGATTTTTAATAATATGCTTACCTTTCCTTTACAAAGTGTATATTTGTATAAAAATATTTCCATCGCATCCCTTATTACTTTCTAGTCATACATTTGCTTGTGAATTCAGAAATTGTTTTCAAATAAATAATAATGTTCCCATTATGTATCTCTTATAAAATTATTAAACAGATGAAGGCCTATAGTGAAATTATTATTTTAATTTTGGGACACAAAATCTAGGCCTGCAATAATTGTACCAATGTGGGGAATGCCAGGCCTCCACCGTGGTTCGGATCCCACGTTAAACTGTAGGTCCTTCATTTCATCTCACAATCACCCTACCATACACCCTACCATTACACATTAGCGTAAGTGCGTATAACCCGAACGGGTAGTAAGACGCGGTGCTAATAATAATAATAATAATAATTGTACCTGTAAAATTAGGCCTTAGTATCCTTGTCTGTGGCCTTGGGGGTAGTATGCTTACATATATATATATATATTTATCAACACTATCCTACTATGCCTATCAAATTAGATTTTTTGTAAACCATCTTGGCTTTACTCTTCAATAATGGAAAATCACCTTCTATTGTTGTAACTATTCATAGCTTCTCAAAATAGTAAAGGTTTTAATTTCCTAATATTAATTTCTTATAAACTAACACTTGCTTCCAAGTTCTTTATTCTTAGAATTTGTAAGCAAAAGTTTCAACTTCCTATACATACAACTATTGAAATTAAAATAAATTCATAAATAATTTTACATATTGTTGTAGTGAAACCAACCAAAACCAATTATTTATTATTTTTATTAATTATATCTTAATTAAGATTACAGTTAATTAATAATAATATACAAAGGTAACTTACCGAAAGCGTTTCTTTCTGACTCGGGCTGCTTCTCAAAGTCATTAAATAAAATACAGCATATTTCAATCCATGCTGATTTTTTAAAATTCCTATCTTTGTACTCGTCCACGGTTAGGTCCCACAAGCATGGCCTCTTCTCGATCTCTAGCAGGAGAACCTCCAAATCAATTTTTTCTATGTCCATTTTGATGTCAAAAATTGTAATAAGCAAATATTTTTAGTTAAATTACTATGCAAAAATAAAAATATAAATGAGATGTACAAATAACAGTAACACCGTCTCCGCCGATATTCCGTGCCGAACTGTCCGCCTGTGAGTACCGTCCCATAGAATTAGCATGAGATTGGGCGCCCCAAGCGGAATTCCTGCGGAACATTTTCCTACGGGGAGCAGCGGAAGACTAGAGGAGAGATTTCCGCGGCGAAAATTCCTCCCGTGTGCACCGAGCCCTGGGCCAGTTTCATAGTCAAATTTAGTACGCCTCAAGTGCGGCGCTATACTAAGTACATGACGACACCTACCTAAACCAGAATGGAATGGGCCGTTCTCTCATAGGAAACTGGCCCATTCCATTCTGGTTTAGGTAGGTGTCGTCATGCACTTAGTGTGGCGCCGCACTTGAGGCGTACTAAATTTGACTATGAAACTGGCCCTTAGCCTTAGTACACCTCAAGTGTGGTGCTATACTAAATACAAGACGACAACTATATCAGAACGGAAGGAGCCAGTTTCATAGTTAGTCTCAGTACACCTCAAGTGTGATGCTATTTTATATATAGGACAACACGTACATAGAGAGGATTGGAATGGGGCATTTTAATATCTGAAACTGGCCCATATTACTACTATATACTACAATTTTGGAAGGAACAACAGTAGAAGTCAGTTACTAAAGTTGCCAATTTTTATTTTCACGTTACCTTAGAGGTATAGAAAATATTGTGATCGCAAAAAAAAAAAAGTCTAACTCAATATTTTGATGAATTTCGACGTTTCATGACCCCTTGAAAGTGGGTTTTACACTGCTTCCTATCCGTCTGTACTTCAGAGTAGAGCCTAACCTATTTTACCGATTGGGCTAAGACATTGTATGTAAGGTTTTAATAAGATTTCCCTGAGAAATTTTTGTAATTGTATCTCTAACCCTCAAAATAAAGGTAGTTTCTTTAAGAGCGAAAAAAAAAATCAATTTTATCAAAATTGGTTCTAAAAATTTTGATTAAAATTGGTTCTAAAAGTTTTGATTAAAATTTGTATCAAAGCGTTGATTAAGATTTTAAATAAAATGGCTATATTCTTTATCCCATGAAAAAATTGTTAGGATACTTTACAGTAGCGGAAATTTCCGTATTTTTGCAATTATTTGAGATAATAAATGACTTATCATTGCAAAATTGTAGTACTATTAAAAATAAACACTTTTATTTATATCTTTATAAAACCAATAGTTTATGAAATATTGGCAAATATATTAATACAATTTTGTGACCTTTAGTCATACATAATCACTACTACTTATTATTATTATTATTATGTAGCACCACGTCTTACTACCCGTTCGGGTTATACGCTTAAGTACTAATTACACTAATGGATTAGGAATTGGGAAGGTTGAATTAAAGGAAGTGAACCCGCATTTGCGTTGATGGAGAGTGGAAAACCATTTAGGAAAAACAACCCCCAGTTCACCCGACCGAGATTCGAACATGGTTCTCCCCGTCCTCGGAACTCGGGCTCAACACGACAAGCGCGTTAGCCAACTACGCCACGGAGGCGGGTAATCACTACTTAGGTTTCAAAGAAATAATTTTCTAATACTCATACAAAAGAGTAAGTAAACAAGCAAGTATCTCAAAGAGTTGAAGTTTTTTTTCCTTTGCCATCTTAGGGGAAATGTTTGTACACCAATGATCTAATTCTATCATTTTAATTTCAATAATCAATATTTATTTATATTTTATTTATCAAAAATATAAATGAGGAATTTAATATAAATGCGATAACCATAATAAAAAGTCAAAAATTCTAACTGGAAGAAAAATTTTTTAAACAAATTGTAGACCCTTGGGGACACAATATCAATCTTGTCCTTGGTTAAAATATACAAAGGAGGACTTTCATTCTTTGAAAAAAAGATTATAAAATTTAAAACCGGGAGTGAAAAATATTTTACGTAAGTATAGCGCAATTTGAGCTTGGGTTTGGTGGTGTGTATTATTTTGTTACACATATATAACGAGTTTTGAGTAAATATTTCCTTATCTATACAATGGAACGAGAAAGTACACTACGTCGAGATTGTAAGGTAGCAAATTATTCAATCAGCCAGCGCGGTATACTATAGCTCCACACATGACTGCAGGATAGTTTTCCTAGCTACGCCCTGGGCCGGATTTAGAGAAAGCCTTAAGTCCTTAAATTATTTCTTGCCTGTAGGGAAGCCTAGCTACGCCCTGGGCCGGATTTAGAGAAAGCCTTATGTCCTTAAATTATTTCTTGCCTGTAGGGAAGGAGTGATGGGGGAGGGGTTCTGTCTTTTTGCGATGTCCAAATTGTTTGAACAACTAAATTAATTTACTTTTTTGTTCCCTTCATAATAAAACAAATTATTCGTTATATACTTAGTTAATTAATTATGTTTGGTCTCATTAATAAATAGGCCTTCTTTTTTTAAGCTGTTAAAGATTTAACCACGCCACGCATTATTTTGGCAGCAGTGCTACCCACATTTATTGGTTTTAAATAGTAACATAAAGCCGATTTCCCTCTTTTCAGAATCTTTATTACTGTGAATAGCTAATTAAGAATTTATTAATGATTAATTATTATATTACACATATGTAGTGCAAATAATAAATTAAATCTAAAAGATTTATACTTTATTTTTAAGACGCTGAGTTAAAAAAAAATTATATAACTTAAGGGCCCTAATCCTGATTTAAAATTGTTTATATTATTTCCGGGTGGACAAAAAAAAGATATTTGTTAAAATATTATCCATTGGACATATTTTAGTTATAAAAGTTAATTTATTTGTTTCTTCAAAGTTACTATGACTGTGTATTGTGAAAAAATAAATAATAATAATAATTAAAATATTTTATTTATTATGTATTATAATTCAGACAACTTCACTTCTTCCATTTATATTCTAAAAAAACATATCATTCGGCT
The DNA here is from genome assembly GCA_902151445.1 of Timema monikensis. Lineage (NCBI taxonomy): Eukaryota > Metazoa > Arthropoda > Insecta > Phasmatodea > Timematidae > Timema > Timema monikensis. The sequence continues at coordinate 34,462 of CABFVZ010003047.1, forward strand.
CTGAAATAGTCTAGATCATTTGCACGGTGACTCTTTGATCTCGGGACCACTGGGGATGGGCTTGGGAAGTTACAACCTTAAAGTACCTGATCACTTTGACCATTGGGCCAGCAATAACAATGTTCCACCTCTAGTTTTGCATCTCAACAATAAAATATATATATATATATATATATATACAAACAACATCTTTAATGGTGACCTGGTGGTCTAGGGGTAAGGTATCAGACTTCTGTGCTGGCGGCCGGGGTTCAATCCTCGGTCCCGGCAAAGATTTATCTGATTACCAAACCCTTCCTTCGCCTCTGACAAGACATCTTGTGAATGTGGGGAATGCCAGGCCTCCACCGTGGTTCGGATTCCACGTTAAACTGTAGGTCCTCCATTTCATCTCACAATCACCCTACCATTACACATTAGCGTAAGTGCGTATAACCCGAATGGGTAGTAAGACGCGGTGCTAATAATCAACATCTTTAACAATGTAAGTATATATATATATATATAACCTTGAGTTGTACCATGTATGAGGGTATACATTTAATAAAGAGTAAAAAAAGAAATGTTTTACTCGTTTGTCTTATATTTCCATTGTCGAATACCTACTACCCTACTGTGAAGCTCCATTTACACTATAAGATTAACGTAATACTACAAGTTTACAGGAAGCAAAATAGATGAAATCCATGATAATATTTCACTTGACCATCAGTAGAATATTTTGAATAAAAAAAGTAGATTTATATTGTTTAAATTTGATAAAAAAAACCTATCTTTTTTTTTAACAAAATAAGATATGTTGTAATTTAAACAATGAAAGGTATAAATAAATGCTATATGATGTACAATTAGGTTTCAGTAATTAAAAAATATATATAGTCTTTATATTATGTTTCCATGAAGGACGAAATGCCAGAAAATTAAATATGTTCACAAATCAAATACTATTTATTATAAGTTATTTTGAAGTATAATTTTCTTGATTGAAAAATAGATTGAGAGAAATAGCTTCTCAAGGAAATACCTGGAATAGCCCTGAGATTTTGCTTGGAGTGGATTTACTTAAAATATTAATCGGCAACTCCCAACTTCATTTTTGTATATTCCTCACACTTCAGACTAGGATTTAAAATCATTTCCTGAGGTGCAACACAATACTCGCCCGTAATTTATTTAATTTCCAACTCCGCGGACATGAAAAAGACACCATTGTCACTCAAGATCTTTTTTGATTATCCTCTCTCGTATCTCTTTTATTTTTAATTGTCCGGGCCACTTCCGTCATTTGAATACGTTCGAATCTTTCCAGAATAAATCTTCCAAAGACAATGAGGAATCCACTTTAACAATAAAATGTTTGTTTGGAAAGAATATATTAAAAAATTTTAAAAATTAAAATGAGATGAACAGAAAGCAAGCAGTAAAATATCTTGAATTTAAAACGAATACAAAATCAGCTGTTTCTTTTACAAATAGAAGTATAATTCTTGTATCACGTGCTTCGGAAATTAAGAACCAAATAAAACACTCATATCATCCTTTGCTAGAGGCTCATTCTGGTAGCGTAGCTTGCAACTTTCTAACAATTAGTTCAAATTGTAACCACTGAAGACTACAGCACAGCGATAGTTTGTATTCATTGCCAAATAATAAAATGTTCGCATTTTGATATTTGGTAAAAGGAAGGTTATTGTTTTTATACACAGGTAAGACCAAAATATGTGTATATTTTAAAATTCTAATCATATTGATGAGTTTTTACCATGTTAAAGAAAGCTCAAAGTTATTTTATTTCGGAAATGAAAATAAATAAATTCAATGTTGGCACACCTGTACGTACATCAACAGAATAAGAGTAAATAGTAGATGTTTTGTTACTCCAATTAATTGTAAATATGGTTTATAATTAAAGGGGAAGGTTTTCTTTGTCACAATATATAGCTTTGTGGTAACATAGTTTGATTTCATACTTTATTTAATGTTAATAAAAGGGCCACAATATAACGATTAATAAGAGATTTGATAAATACAAATACTTTGATTGATAAAATTGTGGCTTATTAAGATTTACTTTTATTATCATTTTCTAATAAATAGTATAATATTAGCTGTGGGGTTTTTCTGGGTTTTTTTTCTAAATAAATTCTGGAAATTCAAACCATAATACTGGTTATGTCATCTGCAAGTATTAATAATAATATCAGAGTGGGGAGGTTTAAAAGAATGAAAAACAGGGAGTAATTTAGTTTTTGATTTACAAGTTTAAAAACACTTTAAATGATATCTATGCTTTTTTAAGGTTTAGAGTGTAAATATCTTTAAGTAAAAAAGTATTGTAAGTGCTTTAGTGTTTTTATGTGACCTGTCGGTATAGAGGTAAAGTGTCAGACTTCGGTGACAGGTCCAGGGTTCCATCCTCGGCTCCGGCACCGGTTTATTTAATTTCTAAACCCTTCCTTCACCTCTGACAAGACGTGTATTAATCACAACTTTAGAATGTGTGGAATGCCAAGCCTCCATAGTTCAGATCCCACGTTAAACTGTAGGTACCCCATTTCATCTCACAATCACCCTACCCATTACACATTAGCGTCAGTGCGTATAACCTGAACGGGAAGTATGACGCGCTGCTAATATTATTATTATTATATATATATATATATATATATATTTACTGTTTTTAAAAACGTCGGTCTGTTGCAAAATATACATGTAACTTCATAACCGGTTGTGGTACCTTTATTTATATTTGATAGGATCTAGTATACATACAGTCAGGATTTGAGTCTCCGTTAAAGATACGGCTGGTTTTATTTAAATTTGTAGCTTAGGATCTATGGAACCACGTAACAGATTGCGGTATAGTTTTTACTTCTATACTGGACCAATATCTATGCAGGTTTTAACATTATTTGTGTATAATAAGATGTTTCAGTGGTAGTCCCGGTGAAGGGCCAGTCGATTGTTTGTATACATTGATGGAACCACATGATTACTGTGGTATTATTTTTAGTATTCCGTGTGTCAGCTGGATATGTGTATATGTGTATATATCTCTGGAACCACTTAACCGATTGGGATGTAGTTTTTTTTGTGTCTAATATTTATCCAGGCATGTTTTAGCATGATATAATCAGGTTTTGTGATGTGATTCTTGGTGAAGGAGCAGCCGAATATTTGTGTATATCTCTGAAACAGCAAACCGATTCCTAAGTAGTTTTTTACATTCTTTAGGATATTAACCAGCAAATAGTAGCATAATATATTTAGGTTTTGGGTTTCGAGTCCCTGTTAAAAGTTTCGTATCTATGTTATATATATGTTATCTAGGATATTTATAACCACAAGCGATTGCAGTGCAGTTTTTTTAAAATTATGTAGTATTTTTAGCTAGCCAGGTTTTAACATTAGTTTAATCAAGTGTTTTGCTGTGAATCCCTGGAACTTCTGACAAGCCTATTGATAATGGATTTTGTGGGTCAGCTGAAAGGTGAAATTCCGCGAAGAGGATAATATGGTTCAGAGTGAACTATAGGATAATATTTATATATAATATAATCTATTTCACCCACCTCTGCTACTTATCTGGGCTACATGCCTGAAATAATTGTTGTGGGATAGTGATGAAGAAGATGCTGGTGCACTTCCTCTAAATTCAACCATCCCAATTCCTATCCCTTTAGAATAGTTAGTACTTAAGCGTATTGTTCGAACGGGTAGTAAGACACACTGCTAAAATTAAAAAACACTCAACAAGAATGTGTATGCAATTCCTTTAAATACTCTTTTCTTGTTTTATTGATTTAAGATTGGCTATTTGAAGGTTATCTGAGAAACAGTGAAGTTTTTCTGACATTCAAACATATGAATAAATAGTTCGTTGTGTGTGTGTGCTAGCTGCCCGTGAAGGTCCGAGTATAGTGTAGACTAGTTAAATGGCGCTTGTCTAAAAAAAGTGTTGAATCACTTTATCAAATAATGCACTAGCAAAATATTGGAAGTTTAGAATGTAGTAAACTCTCATACATCTTATAAACATTTATGTCTTGCAGTAAGCCAACAGTTATTACTCCTTCCGAGCTAATTTCAAGAACATATAAATGATGTATTTTATTTAGTCTGCACGACCACTTTTATGTTAAAATAATATACTCCTAATATTTATGGTTCAATTCAGCCCATTGTTGTGCATTTATTTATATGTGTAGGAATTTCATCAATTCAATATTAGATTTTATATACAATAGAATTGGACTGAAAGTCCCAAGAGAAGTGGTGGCCTGACATGCGATGACGTAATTCGCCGGTTTGCAGAAAGGTGTAATAAATTAGCCCGGTGGTAGTGGAGTCGGTTTTAAACCGAGATCTAGCGGAAGTTGAAAACATGGCGCTGGAGTTTGTCTCCCGGTGATGTTTCGTTAGGTCTTGCAGTGAAAAGTGTGGCGTTCACAATAATCTGAGGATGACAGAAATATTTTTATTTGAATGATCGTATTTTTAAAACCAACTATATCGTTAGTTATGACGTGGGTGTATCTTAGTAAAATATTAATTGTTAAATGTCAATTGTTCAGTTGTTATTGATCTTTAGTTTTCGACGTGTTCTAACTATAACTTTTAATTGCCAACTAAGAATAATAATATTACATCCATTTCACATCTGTTTGTTGGAAGTTTCTGAGGTGGTAATGAAAACTAAAATATACTCTATTCAAAAACATTCGAAGAAATGTAGACAATTTATTATGTTGCAATTTTCCGTGCTATAGCGAAAGGGATAATATAGCCAAGAAAATATGTTAGAATATATTTATATATCAAACAAAATTTACAACAACTTATTACCCGTCTGGGCTATACGCATAATAATACGTGAGTGAGTTATGGTAAAGGAGGTCGAATTGAGTGTGGATGTATTCATATTTACATGGAGGAAATGTTCGAAACAAGTTAGAAACAAACACCCTCAATAGGCTCGGCTGAGATTCTAGCCCTAACTTACTCGCTGCCAACTTCACGTAGCAGCACCATAACGGCACAAATTCTGAAACCTATGCCAATATTTAGTGCTGAATTTGTGCCACAAGAATATCCTATCCCCAAAATTTGTGCCGCCATAGTTTTCGTGAAAACACCAAAAAACAGTGGGTGCTGCTGGCAGCACCCATAACGGCACAAATTTTGAAACCTATGCCAATATTTAGTGCTGAATTTGTGCCACAAGAATATCCTATTCCCGTAATTTGTGCCGCCATAGTTTTTGTGAAAACTTAAAAAAAAACTCTTGGACTGTGACGTCATCTTTCAAGCGGTCGCTTTGTGAGCCCACAGGAGCAAAACAATAAAGGTCGTTGCATTTCTCTTTCCCCTCTCAATACATTATGCTGACTACACATTCTCTGTCTTAGTGTGAATGTTTAAACCAGGGGTGGGAAACCTTTTTTATTAACACTGGAAGATACTATCGCATGTCCATTCACGGATTCCTCATGACTTAACATAGTTTTACTGTTGTACTGTAAATTTTTACAAACTTTTGCCAAAATGTAATAGTGCGTAAAATTACATATATTGAGGGGATTGGTTAATTAATATGCTTTTAAATGATTTTTTATTTTAATTAATCAAAATACACCTAGTTTGGGGTTTCATAAGGTCACATAACGTTTTCTTTTAAAGTTTAAGAGTAATTTACTCAAGGGTGAAAAAAGAGAAAAAAACAGATTTTATCGTAATTTGTTTTAATGGTTTTGATTAAAATTCATATTTTAGTACAATATATTACTAACAAATAGGCGTATCTAATTTTCCCTGGAAAATAATTTGGAGGGTGGTTTGTACGTGCTAGTATTTCCAATTTTTACTATAAAATGATATGTATTATCATTTTATCGCACATTTAGTAGTCAAAAGTAGGATTGAGTGGCAACATTTTTTTCCCTCTCATTGCTATTCTATGGAAATATTTGAATCAAATTGGTCTTCTCCTCCCATGTAGGTGTTGTATTATCCTGCTACACTAGGCTATATTATTATTATTATTATTATTATTATTATTAGCACCGCGTCTTACTACCCGTTCGGGTTATACGCACTTACGCTAATGTGTAATGGTAGGGTGATTGTGAGATGAAATGAAGGACCTACAGTTTAACGTGGAATCCGAACCACGGTGGCGACCTGGCATTCCACACATTCACAAATATCTTGTCAGAGGTGTAGGAAGGGTTCACTAGGCTATAGAAAATTAATTCGACTTTGCTCTGCAGTAGAATAACGCTTCACCAGTGACATTGAAACCACAAAATAGCCATTCCACCTAATAGCATACACTTTTCTTTTAGGACAACAAAGCATAAAAACTACCCATGTTTATTTTAAATCATGGATTATTTAGTAGTGAGTTTTCTAATTTTATTTTCTCCAATATATCC
>CABFVZ010003047.1:41380-70035 GCA_902151445.1 Timema monikensis
CGGGTTATACGCACTTACGCTAATGTGTAATGGTAGGGTGATTGTGAGATGAAATGAAGGACCTACAGTTTAACGTGGAATCCGAACCACGGTGGAGGCCTGGCATCCCCCACATTCACAAGATGTCTTGACAGAGGTGAAGGAAGGGTTTGGTAATCAGATAAATCTGTGCCGGGACCGAGGATTGAACCCCGGCCGCCAGCATAGAAGTTGACACCTTGCGCCTAGACCACCAGGTCACCATCAATAATCTTAAGTGACTCATGTGAATAAACTGACATGGAAAGCATAGCTGCCATGTTTATATTTCTATTCTGACCTCCACATGTGTCTGAGTACAGAATAAGATGGTTCACTGAGGATGGAACTTTCATGATATGCAAGAGGCAATCTGATCAGAACCTCTTTCTGCAAGGGCCTCGTGCCACATGTAACAATAACACTTCCCTTCAGAACAATCCCTGATAGTTTCATTAAATGTCCACAGTTGTCTTTTATAAAATACTGTGTTGCAACTTAAATCTGGTGTTGGCAGACATTGTTGTAGGTCGAACACAAGAACTCGTCTATTATTATTGTCCTTGACAGATTCTTTGTCCTTTGCCTTTTGAGTATATGCTTTATCTGCTGTTTCTTGATGAGTCTTCAACTGTTCACATAACGCTGTATATTCATCCCCCTTTGAGTACTTTTATTTCACCTTCAATTCATCACCAAGACGATATGTGTCAATGTGGGGCCTCTTAAACTTATAACCGAGCTCCTTGAACACTTCTGAATATATTTTAAACGAAGCTGAAGTTTAATTTGTCTTTTTCATATCCTCCACGTAGAGTTCATGCATTTTCCTTAAGTTCAAACCAGTGGGCAAATATAGTTTCTGGGTATGCTTACGGGAATAGTGGCTAACATATTTTGGGAAGCTTTCTATGTGTTTCCTGCTAGTTTCTCTCTGTGTAGTTTGTTTTTTGCTACAATCATGTTTTCCTCGGCTATCAGGTAGAACCACTCCACTTTTGGAAAACCTTTTTTTTTTTTTATCAAACAATCTATTTTTCCTCTTGTTATACCGTGAACGCTTTGAAACAGTTTCTTACAAACTTTTATTTTTCTACTATCCACCTGAATATTAAACTTTACTGTGATTTGTTTATCTTTAGAGCTGCTCTCATCTTTTCCCCGACCCTTAGATATACGAACTTTATCAGATATGTCCATGGAATCACATAAAAACTGGTCTTGTGCTAAAGACGAATCAATATTATGGAATGCTTCAAAACATTCTTTTTGTATATTTTCTGTGCATAGTTTTGTGCAATTTTGAAGACAGCAGGCTTCCATTGCAATACATATTTTAGCAGGTTGTTTTTCACCCTTTCGATTGGAATATTTAAGTCCTTTGCATTTTCTTCTTTTCATTTCAGCTCGCTTCAGACCTTTTTTACATTTTATTGGACTATCAGGATGAACAACAGTCTTACTAAGTATCTGTATTTGATTTGGCAAATAATTTTTTTGGGCTGTCAATGTGTTTGATTGATCTACAACTATCTTAAAATTGTTGCTGACATCAGGATTAACATATTCTGAATAATTTTTACTGTAAAAAACTTTTACCTTATCTGTATATGATGATTTATTCATATTTGAAAATTTGATTTCATAGTCTAATAATAATAATAATATTTAGCACCGCGTCTTACTACCCTTTCGGGTTATACGCTTTAAATACTAATTATGCTAATGTATTAGGAATTGGGAAGGTTGAATTAGAGGAAGTGAACCCGCATTTGCTTGGAGGGAGAGTGGAAAACCATTTAGGAAAAACCACCCCCAGTTTACCCGACCGAGATTCGAACCTCGATCTCCCCGTCCTCAGCAGTCGAACTTAACACGACAAACGTATTTCATAGTCCAAGCCAGAGTTTTTAGCTGAGGATAATCGCTTTGAAGAAGTAATTCGTTTTTTCTTAGTTACTGGTGTATGAACTTGGGATGAAAACATTCGAAGTGTCTTCTAATAATATCGATAAGTTTGACTGTGAAGACTTGTTGGAGCAGGCATCAATAATTTCATCTATAAAAAAGACAAAATTTAAACAAAGGTTTGTTTAGTTAGGTACCTTTCTCTTTTATAGCCTTAACCTAGAAAATGAAGTCATTAGTGTTAATTAAATTAATTTCAATTGACTACCTGTATGGATATAAATGATGTACTAACCTTGTTCGTCTTTATTTTGTTTTAAAGCCATTTCTAATATTCTTCGTGTTCTTTCACCCATTATATTAATATTTTATTTTAACAGAGCACTTTAATATTGATTATAACTAACATACAACTCATAAACAGCTGTGAAAACAAAAGAATGACGATAATCAACATGGTGGAAATAATAATTAAATGATGTGTTTAATTCTTGTAGCTATTCGATAATATTCGTAGCCACTCGTGCTTCTAATACATAATCATGACGTGATAATCTCGTATAAAATAAACAAATTAGATAAATAAATGTATATTTTAATTTCACTGGAAAATCCATGAAATAATTATACTAATACCATATATACAATAAATTTCGATTAAATTACATCAATATGACATTTTAGAATGAGGGCAGAATATAAAACATCTAATTTGTCATAATAGGGCTGTTTAGAAATATAAACATAATGGTCTGGCAATACATGATATGTGAATATGTCATGCACTGGTCCGTCAAAACATGGTATATCCCACATGTCATGTTATGACCGTTACTTATTTCAGCTGAAACTACATATCAACATTTGACAGGTGGCTTAGCTTGATACTCCTTAGGAATTAACATATCATCTTTTGACAGTAGATATAAATAATCTTTAGCTACACATATCAACCAAAAACTAAAAATCGAGATGTAACATATCATGTTATGGCTTTCACCCACTGAATTGTAAGTGATAATGGACCCTGCTTCAGGTCAGCCACGTTTGAAGATGTGTGCTTCGGTTGGGGCATCAGACACGTCACAACCAGCCCCTATCACCCTGGGCCTAATCCTGTAGAACGTTTCAATAGGAATCTGGTAGTGGCTCTAACTAATTTTCATAACCAGGTCGGTGGGATCAGGAAATTGATTTCCATAATTTAGCTTTTAACACCGCCTTCCACGAATCCATAGGGTGTTCCCCTGCCTCGATATTTTTAGGTAGAGAGTTAATCCACCCGATTCTGGCTATTTGGGACGTGGGTACATTGCTTGTGGAGGATGATGTGGTTCCCCATGAGGATTGGTGTAGGGACGCCTTGGATCACCTCAGGAGAGCTCAGAGAAGGGTAGCTAACCAGTATAACAAAGGTAGACTCCCGGTTCCATTTGAAATCGGCGAGCATGTGCTCTGCAGAGAATTTTACTGTCACCTCTTGATACAGCCTCTTCATCACCAACTGTCATCAAAACCACATGGTAATCATCGAATCTGGATGGTAACTTCAACTGTCTCCTTTCTCTTAAAGTATATCCTTCTTCCTTACCTTCTTATATACTCTCATTGATCACTTCTTCCTGATGCACCTCCTCAGTTCCCAAATCCTGCCCCTCCATTACTTGCTCCTCTCATACTTCAGGTAGGCACTCCTGTCCTTGTTTCTCACTAACTTCATTTAGACATTCCTGTCTATGTTCCTTATTTATATAAGAATCCTTTTCTTTGTCTCGCTGCGGTAAGAAGATTACATCTCTATGGATCTCCACATTATTTCTGTCAGGTAAATAACATCTTAATCCTTTCGTTTTATCACTATATCCCACAAATAAACCGATGCTATTCTTGGGATCCAACTCAAGCCTCTTCTTCTTAGGTATATGTACATACACTCTTGAACCAAATATTCTAAAATACTCTATGGCTGTTTTCTGACTATAAAAAACTTCATAAGGCTTTTTCCTTGTTTAGGACTAGGCCCTGTTCGGTTAATAGTATATGAAGCCGCGTTGATGGCTTCAGCCCAAAACTTCTTGTGCATATCAGCGTCTTGCAACATGGCACAAGCAGCCTCCACTAATGTGCGCATTTCTTGTTCGGCTCTGCCATTTTGTTCTGGTGTGTATACTACACTTCTTTGATGAAATATGCCATAGAACTCCAACAAGTGTTTTAATTCTTCATTTACAAACTCTAAGCCGTTATCAGTACGTAGGATCTTGAAATTACAACCGGTTTCTCTTACCGATTTCAAAATATACTTTTCAATACATGTTTTAACTTCAGATTTATGTTTCAGGTAAAACTCTGTATGAAACGCCGAAAAATCGTCCTTCAATAGCAGAAAATACCTTGCCGTCGGCATGCACTAATTTCAATCTCTCAGTCGCTCGCGAACTGCTTATTGGGAATGAAATACGATGTTGTTTTCCCGCCAGACAACCCTCACACACATAACTATCAATATCATTAATAAAGTCGATATTATTACGTTTTAACACTTCTTTTATTGTATTAAAGTTCTGATGTGCAAGTTTTTATGCCAATCTGATAATTTTCCCACCTTTTGCGTCAAACAACAACTCGAACTGTCAAAACTGTCAAACTTGCGATTGCGTTCCGGTACAAGTAAAATGTCATTTTGAGCAATTTGTTCACTCAATAATGTAACTTCTTTATCACACATACCTATACTGTCTGTAAACACCATTTTATAGAGTTTGTTTTTTAACACGTCTTGCTAATGCTCGAGTGACACCATCATTGTCCACAAATTTACAAAGTTCACTATTTGATATTAGACAGAAACCCTTGCCCATCACATAACCCACTGAGAACAAATTAAACTTCAAATCAGGAATAATTAAGACATTTGATGAGGATGTTTTCAAGTTCTTTTCCCCATTCCAAGCACTCAGCATAACAGTACCAATTTCCATCACACTTAGTAATTTTCCATTGCCTACTTTCACCTTTCCGGAGAGTGGTTTCTCAACTAAAGTCTTAAATAACAGCTTATCTCCACATATAATATGATCACTGGCACCTGTATCCATGTACCAACAGTTTTCATAAATATTTTCTTCATCATTTAGAGTCAGGAATGCAACTGTCTAAAATTGTCCATTAAGTGACCTTTCTTCTTGCAATAATTACAGCTTCTCAATTCTTTCCCTTTATTTTTGTAGCAATCTCCTGACAAATGGCCTACTAATAAAATTGTAAATTGTTTCTCTTACCATGGAAAAAGAATATTCTTTTGCTATTTAATATATTTTTAATATATTGTGATGTATACACATTTAGAATATATAATTATTGATCCACTATAGATTTATTTTATTTTAAATAAAATGTTAAATTTTCGTAAAAAAAATTGTGCCCCCTGTCCAGCTCCCCCCCCCTCCCCCTCCAAACTATTTTCTGGCTACGTGCCTGTAATGATGTAAGCTACCATTAGTTTACACTCCAGCCACTACAGCGCTTAAATTTATGTTTTACAGGCCTTATAATGAGTTGCCATTCTTTATCCCGCTTAAAGAAAAAAAAAGTGAGTAATTCACTGTCCAACAGCTAGGATTATTATTATTATTATTATTATTATTATTATTATTATTATTATTAGCACCGCGTCTTACTACCCATTCGGGTTATACGCACTTGCGCAATGTGTAATGGTAGGGTGATTGTGAGATGAAATGAAGGACCTACAGTTTAACGTGGAATCCGAACCACGGTGGAGGCCTGGCATTTACAGCTAAGATTAGTAACAGTACAAATATGTTATTGTTTATCTTTCTCTGGTCATCATGACAACACGATACAACAAAATTCTAGTTGTAATTTGACAGTTGTTTAGAAAAAAATATAGTTTCCTACAAAATTTTATAGTAACATGTATTATTGAATAATTATATTAGTGTACAACGTATGTTAGGTATCGGCCTGAAATATCAAGTACGGGTGTTAATTTGTGCTTCAGCCACAATGTTTTGGATTCTTGCTGCTGTTGTTGTTGCAACCATTATCTTCGTTCTAGTCATGGTGAGGCAACAATATTATTCACAGAAAATAATCATGCAAGGAAAATCAAGTTATTATATTCAACATTTACTAACATTATTTATTAGTAGTTTGGCGAGAAAGGCCGTGCATTTAAAGTTGAAAAGTTAAAAAACCTGAAGGCTTGTAAGTTTTTCTACAATTTAGTTTTCCATTCGCTCTCTAGGTTAATGATGGTGCATCTCCTTAAAATTATTTCTTGTCATCCTATTCACTTAGACCAATATAAGTAGATCATGTCAAAATTTACTAGTAATGAAATTAGAACGTACATATTGCAAAAAATAAATTTTTAATGTCCGCGTTTTGTTTATTTAATGTGCTAGTAAATAGCTATGTTAGTGATGACGTGGTGTAATCAAGAAACTTATTTATCTTACAATCACAACAATAATGAGACTCAAGCCAATTAATTTAGGCTATATTTATGGCTCATCTGCAATCATTTGCCAATTCCGTCACAAATGTTGCACGCCACAGCAAGTTCGTAGAAAATTAGGTTTTCTGTGATTAAGATGTAATGATCCCCATACAACGTGTTACCAAGAGATTATGGTTACAGGCAGTTCTTATGAAGTACCTAGTTTTGACAAAGAATATGTTTCCAGAGTTACAGAAAAACGTCCACAACGAATGAGTCATAATGGATTCCACCAGGACAATGCACCACTCTATCGGGCTATGAAAGTGCAATTATGATATTTTAGAGAAAATAACATTAAGGTTATCTCACACTCAACGTAATATCCATATATAAAGTGACTTTTGGTTGTTCCTAAACATGAAAGAAGCTCTTCAGGGCAGAATATTTCTCATCCGAACAGCAGCTGCTTATGTCATCTACCATTGGGTGAAACTAAAACTCCCAAATAAATATTTACAGTGACGTTCAGGTGACCTGGCGTTCTAGGGGTAAGGTGTTAGACTTCTGTGTTGGAGGTCCAGGGTTAAATCCTCAGTCCTGGCACAGATTTATATTATTGCCAAACCCTTCCTTCACCTCTGACAAGACGTGTATTAATCACATCTTGAGAATGTGTGGAATGCCAGGTCTCCACCGTGGTTTGGATCCCACGTTAAACTGTAGGTCCTCCATTTCATATCACAATCACCCTACCATTACACATTAGTGTAAGTGCGTATAATCCGAACGGGTAGTAAGACGTGGTGCTAATAATAATAATAATAATAATAATAATAATAATAATAATAATAATAATACAATGGCCTTCAAAATGGCCTTGAAAGAAGTCTCAAATTCTAAAGGACCATCTTGAAAAGTGATATTAGTTTCAATTCTGTATCTGGAGAGCTTAAAACTTGAACGCAACTCGTATTTCTTCCAACGAAGACGCCAAAAATAAATTAAGGTACAGTTCTCACATGGCTTCTTTGGTGCTGACTGACAGCTCACAGCTGAAAGTTGGCAACTTTAAAAAGTTACCAGGCCAAATTATGTATCCCTCCGCCGAACCATATGATCTGCAAAAGCATGTGTTTAGCAGCTGTCACTTCAGACAGTCAAAATATAATTTCTTTACAAGAAACATATATGACTGTTTTTTTTAAATTGTTGACCTTGACAGGTTGATGTTAGGCCTAGTATTAATTATTAATTTTTTCCACAATTTTAATTTTTTTTTTTAAATCTAAAATTTAATCCCATATTAATTTTTATTATTATAAATTAATAATATTTTTATTTTTATTTTACAAATTATCATTTGTTAATAGTATTATTAATAACATTATAAATGTTTTTAATAGTATTATTAATAACATTATAAATGTTGTTAATAGTATTATTAATAACATTATAAATGTGAAAAATCTGAATGTGTAGTATTACACGTAGAAAAAAAACAACCACTATCATAAACCTTTTTAAGAATATTACAACATTTTAGAAAACATTCTAAAGTAGTTTAAAGTAAGGAGTGATAGTAATTAAAGTTAAGACTTAGATAGAAAACTCAGGAATAGCTATAACAAAATATATATAATTTTCAATTTAATGAATTAGATGATTTTAAAATTGGTAGATGAATTAAGTAACTTTTAATATTCAAAATATTGATTATATTTTTCTTTTAATGAGCAACAAAATGTCATATAGAAAAATTTTCAATAAATTGATATAACATTGAATAAAACATGGATTGACGACAGGTCTAAAATACAAATATAAAATATTAAAATTTAGTTACAAAACTTGAATACAACAAATTAAGGACAAAAACAAAGTTTAAAGATCAACAGTGCTGTAAATTAGGTAGTAAAATTGAATTAGTGGGTTAGCATCTCCGAATGAAGTATAATAAAGTAATGAAAATGTTCTTGTTAAAACGTTTTTGAAGAATATAATAATTTTAGTTTTTAAGGTTATGTATAGAATCTAAACCTTCTTGGTTCAGTCCCATTACTCCTTGTGATAATTAGCCATTAGTATGATGCTGATTTATATTCTTCCGACATGTTTAGGTATAAAAATACCATAATCATGGACAACGTAAAATGAAATTAAAGAACCAGAAGAAAACTTGAGAATTATGTTGTACGGAAATTTTAATAAATTACCGTTATATTAATGAATTTGTAAAAGACAATTAATAAACAAACAAACAAACAAACTTACCAATGGCGCTGTGTGGGATTAGACTCACTGGGCCTACTCTTAAACAGTTATAACAAAGTCTATAGTAAAACTACATTAACTTTTAACTTGAAGTCTTAAGCTTATTACACATTGGACGATTATCGGCCGACGCGAGTCGCTGGACGATGTTGCTCGACGATATTTATCGTTGAGTGGACGGAGCCAGAATAGGCCGACTGCCGAGCGGCGGATTATCAAAAGAATGTTGCTGTCGTCGAGTCTTCCATCCGGAATGGAAAACCTTGTCAATGTGTACGCAGCGATGTCAGTCGGCCGACTTTTGTTTGTTTGAGTCTATATGCAAGGGAGCAGTCAACACCCTGATCTCAATATTTTGGTTAGTATATTTGTATATAATCAACAAATATTTTAACTACACTATTTATATTTAAATATATTTGAACATATACAAATATTTATACACAAATATAAAATATTTATATTTAAATAGCTATCTGCAGTAATTATAACAATCAAAAAATCAAGTTTTGTTATTTTGAGGTTAAAAACCTGAGTCCACCAGGTATTAAATTGAGTTAAAAATAATGATAATTTAAGTTACATTGTACATGCTATAAAATACCCAATTGCCACGTATGTTTTGATTATTTGTTCATAGAATAATGTGGACACAAGAAAATCTTCTACGTTTAATAGAACTGGTCCATGCAGCCCCTGCTCTGTGGCAAGATAATTCCAAAGAGTATAGCGACAGGAACAAAAAGGGGGATACATTGCGAGCAATTGCAGAGCATCTAAATTGCGAGGAAGAAGAGATTGTTAAAAGAATTAAGTCTCTCAAGAGTCAATTACGAAGAGAACATAACAAGAGAACCCAGAGAGAGAAAAGTGGAGCTGGTAGCACTTCACCAATTAGAGAGTGGTTTGCTTACAGCTACCTAACGTTTCTGTACGAGAACAACGAATCATTGGGAAGTAGATCCACAAGTAAAAAGGTTTGTATTAATTCTTTTGAGTTATTTTCAATATTGGTTTCAATTTTTACTTTCTCATGGTTCAGAGGGAGAAGTACTATATTGCAATCTTGTCAAAAACTCGATACACCAATTTAAACTTATCTTATTTGTGTGTGTGTTTTTTGTTTGTTATGTGTGTTTGTTTCATTTCAACAACATTTCATTTGAACAACACTGTAGTAAAACACTGTATATTACCTATATACACTATATTAATGTAAATATGGTTATATATACACATATATAATTATAGCTAATAGCTTAGTATAGTTAGTTAAATAATAAGTATAGGTACTTAGCATACGTAGAAAACTACATTTAAAAATATATAGAAAATATTTGAAAATAATGTATTATTCAACTTGCATCAACATAAAAACAATTTTATAGAAATCACAATTTTTGCATGAACTTAAGCAAATCTCTCTTGCCATGGTACCTTTCCTTCGTTCGACACAAAGTACTTGGCAAATTCGTTCCGTATTTCTTTAGCGTTTGCAGGACTTCTTCTAGGAACAGATTACATGTCTGTTAGATTACTTTCTAGTTCATCCGTTCTCCATGCACCAGGAATAATGTCACCAGTCTCAGCATCTTCTCTGTCAAATGTACTTGGTGATGTGTAGGAGCGAATAGAGGTTACATTCCGTCTAAGAAAATTATGTAAATAAACCCAAGCAAGAACAACCGATTCAACCTTTTTAGGTTCCAATGGTATAGGGTTTCTGAATATGCTAAAAACTGAAGACAATAGTCCAAATACATTTTCAATAATACGTCTTGCTCTACTTAGCCTATAGTTGAACACCCTTTCCACGAATCCTTTTGGATAGGAACCAGGAAAGGGTTTCATAATAGTACTGCTTAGTGCTAAAGCATCACCTGCCACAAGTACATAAGGAATAGATACGCCCGATGTTCCAGGTATCTCTGTTGGTAACGGCAGGCTTAATTTATTGCTAACCATGTAACCATATCATTGTAAAACGTCGTACTTTTGAAAACACCAGCATCTGAAATTCTTCCTTGGCATCCTACATTTGCGAAAGTAATTTTATAGTTACCGTCCGCAATAGCCATTAAAAGAATGCTGAAGGTTCCTTTATAATTGTAAAAGACACTTCCGTTGTTTGCTGGCTCTTCGATTTGGATGTGTTTTCCGTCCAAGGCCCCTATGCAGTGAGGAAAGTTCTACTTCGTAAAGAACCCGTCTGCATTGTCAAGCCAGTCCGATTCTGTGGCTGGTACCTGAAAAAATACAGAACACACATAATTGTTTTATTCAAGTTAATTTTATAAATAAATACAGGATTTCAATATCATTCTGGTAATGAAAATGGAATGTAATAGTTAAAATAATTGCTTCTGAGATTTGGATTTTTTCGTGGTGCCTTAAATATTTAAAATACGTATTAATAATTTGTATATCATCTTTAGCTACTTCAATACTACATATTGGGTTTATCTACAATACTTTTTTTTTTCAGGGAACTGCTGTTAATAAAGATAATTAAACTTCTGATGTTGACAGCTGTGGTGGTCGAGGTGCTATTGTTGAAGGGGAAGCACATGTGTTTGAAGATTCTTCCTCTCAAATTAATCGAAACATTCCACGGACTACTAATGAACAAACCACTTTCCAGGTACCATTATCAACAATTAAAAAGGTAACATTACCTAAAAAAAAGGTCAAACGAGCAAGTGGAGTACAAATTCATGCGCAGTGTCAGAGAGACAATTAATTGCAAAGATGAGTTCACCGTTTATGGTGAAAACGTAGCGAGCAGGATGCGAGCAGCTGGCCGAAGTTACCGTGCTGTCTCAATAGCAAGAAATCACATTGACAATATTTTATTTTATTTAGAAATTGGATTCTACGACGAAAGATTCGCCAGCCCTATGCCTTTGTCTCATGGAGCCAGTCAGTCATCGCATGTATCATCACCGCAGAACTCATATTCTGCGTCAACACTGTAACATCCCCATCACAAGTTCTCACAGGTGAACCCGCCTATGATCGCCCCGACCAAAGATCAACTCCACTAAACTCAATTAACAATCCTGTGGACACCTTATCAATCACTGACTTGCAGATACAACGATTCGACTGAATTCATTACGTTGAATCAGATCGACCAAAATGAAACCCAAAACTAGTTCACTTTTTGACGACCAAATTTTGATATTAATAACCCAAAAATTGGTTATTTAAAAGTTAATATATAGTTAAATATTTTTTTATTTTAACTTTTTTTACTATGATAAAATTTTTATATTATTTACCACAGAATTAGCTTTCTACCTTTTATTATTTAGTTTCTTGTTTAGTTATTCCCTACTTGTTTGTGAACACATTGCAATAAAAGGTCATAATGAAAAAGTAAATAATTATCTTATTTAATCATAAAACTTACCTCACAATATTTATGAAGAACATCTATGATGGCTTCACAAACCTTAGGCACTGATTGCGATATGTACTGCTTCGATATTTTGAAGAGATACATCAGGCTTGTGTATGAATCTCCACTAGCCAAATACCAGATGGGGTCCCTAAAATTAGTACATCTTTTGGTAATTATAGGTGTTACTATAGTAAGCAACTCTTCAAAATCCGATTTAGTCATTCGGAGAAATTTTTTAAACGATCTTCCATCGTTTAATAATAGTTCGGACATTAAATGCATCCCTTGATTCACCCCCTTTTTAAACAACTCCTTTTACCATCATCGCCTTTTACGTTTTTGTGCGTCTTTTTTAATTACAATAAAAGCGGCTGTGATGCCAGCAGTGGTTAAGGGATTCATCACAATTTCAATCACTAGAAGAACTTTTACTATATGTCGGCAGTGAATGTTGCTGCTCTATATGGACAGGCACAATCGGTGAGACTTTTGTCTTGGAAAAGTTGACGGCCTGACTTGATCGAGAAATTTGTCAAGCGACTCGCTTCGGCCGATAATCGTCCAATGTGTACATAGCTTTAGCATGGTATTTATTTTATCAACACTGGAGAAAGACTCGCAAGTATTTTTTATTACACTTCACAGATTGTTTTGGAATACCATAAAAATCCTAAAACTCGAGGTTTAACCTAGAGGGCAACACAACACAATCTTGGGGTTAAAAGATTTATTTAATAATCTTAATACACTTAAATTTTCGAATAATATATATCGATCACTGAGAAACATTCGTTATTTTTTTTATCGCACGCTTTAATGTTATATTAGATAAATAATTATTCAAAAATCACTAAAAACCATTTATTTTCCAAGGATAACACGCTTACACCGAAATAATATTCATAAAAGAACACTCAGATTACTAAGTAGTCGAATTAATATTCAAAAAAGACACTGTAGTATTAAAATTTGTAATAAAATTATTAACGGTAGCATATACAAGCCTAAATACAAATCAATAGTACTCAACTATAAAATATTTTGTTCTTCAACTTGTTGACTCATGCTCGTGGTTTTATTAACTGTATTTTATACGATAATTCACTGTTATATTGTATATTTAAAATTGTTAGATTTTGGTTATGAGAATAACCGTTTGGTTGGTTGTTTAGTATTGAGGTTTTATTTTGCTGTTTAATTCAAATTAATTATTAAAAGCACGAGAACGTTAAAAGTGGCCCTATATGCTGAAAACAAATATGGCCACTGGATAGAAGCTATGCTTCCAGTTGATGATTTAGTGGAACTTGTTTCAGGTTGGACGGCGAGTTGTATTAATACTCGTGTTTACAAAATTTAAACTTTATATTATTTCACAAACATTTTATGTGTTTCCCTCTTTATTATCACAAGCCATTTATTTATGTTAAAGATATGTGAGGGCAGTTATAAAAATATTAATATATGAATATAATACAATTAAATGTACAATTTCACGCTCTATTTATTCTGTAATTGCCACAAGAGTTAAAATAAAAACTAGAATAAATTCACTAGACTTTTTTTTATCTTAAATTTGATTATGGAAAATAAAATTAGACTGTAATCTTTGGGGAAGTATTGTTAAAAGTGATTGGTAATATGTTTAGTGATAATAATAGTAGTATTTAGTAAATAATAATTATTTTCAAATATGTTGACAAAAATTACATTCAGACAATGTTGGCATTACTGATGCCATCTGCTAGCGTCTGCTAGCTGTCATGTAAAACCAAATAAGTGATAATTCCACTGTAGAAGCATTGATTTAGCTTGGGCACTTTATGCTTTTATCTTTAATTATGATATTATTTAACCTGGACCATTTTAATGAACATGAATAGAAGATTTGCAGTAATTTAATATTATTTCTATTAAAATTTAGCATAATGGGGTTTGAATGTGAAATATAGCTAAGGGGAAATGAGTCAATATTCACATCAAGAATTTTATTGACGAATCGTTACATTCCCAATCAGTCTATTGAAATACCAGAGGTACGGTTATTCTTTTCAGTAAATATGTGGAAACCATCAATAATATAGTTTAATTTCTTATTAAAGTGATTTTTTTTTTTCAGTATCGACCAGGTCAGGAGGAGTTGACAGAAACGGTGAGTATAGCCATCCAAAAATTTTATGATTATTTAAGCAAACCAATAACACTTTTATTTCTGAATACTCACAACATACCATTAAATCACTTGGTGATTATTTATTAAACTTTAACCTGCTATACAAAAAAGGTAGACTATTTTAAAAAAGACCTTAACCCAAGATAGCTTTTATGTTGGTAATGTAAACCTAAACTAAGAGGGTATTCATGATTTATTGATCGCAAAACCTTTTCTAATACAAATTATTTTAATTAACATTTTTAAAACTATCAATTTATTAAGGCAGTTAGGTCTTTGAAGAGCTAGTAGCAAGCTTCTAAAAGTGTGTATTTAATATTACAAGGTAATAATGTTGTATCCCTGATGTTAAATATGATGAATTGGTACCTGCTTTTCACACGGGGAAATCAATGGAAAGGACAGTTAAATTTATATCTTTCCGCGTTGAACACAAAACTGCCAACGAAGTTTTTTTTAGTTTATTGATGTATTCATTCTGTGCTTGGATACTGACACTTCTCTTGAACAGGAGTATATCACGTGATAAAGTATTTAAGCTCTCTCACCCCCTCCTCTCTCGCTTTATATATATTAAACGTGTCCTTCTTCAGCATAAATATTATCCGAACACATCTAAACGTTCTAGGAATCAGGAATTTGCTAATCAGATAAAGGGATTACTTTATACAACAACAACAACAAAAAGCATTACAATGGGACACTCTGAAAATTGAGATTGTGAAATTTGTGAGATAATAAAAAGAGAAAAACTTTTTTAGGTAAGGTATACAATTTAAATTTGGCACACAGGTAGAGTGACCGCTCCAGATAATCAAACTGAGAGATACATTTCGTCAGTAATATTTAAAGAGTGAGTACCAACGATTAATTTGTTTCCCTTTCCTGTGGGAGGGCACTAAGATGAAACAGAGTCGCCGACCTAACCGACAGGAGGATGAAACAAAGAAGCTTTGAGTACCTTATTCACAGTTTGAATCCGTCACGTTCCCATTGGTGCAAATTCAAATAAGGTGAGGAAGAGCGGGGATGTAATGACCGGTAAGCAATGTTGCCAACCCTACTGATTTTTCAGTAGATCTACTGATTTTTAACTTTTCTACTGATCTACTGATTAATTCAAATAAAATTAACAAATCTACTGATATGTTCATTTGTTGTCAACTTCACTCATTGGCTCTTTGAAATGTAGGGATTTAAGGGGGTGGAGCAGTGAGGGGGTGGTCTGAGTGGGAGGTAAAAGCTTCTATACGCCGCGTTGCAGCTTGACAGCTTTCAAAAAACCTTGTACTATAATAACTGTAAACTTACCCCTCTTCCAAGAAGTTGGCTTTCACAGGGAATAGAAAGGAAGGCGCTACTACACTAGTCTGAAGAAATCCACTCAATTTAAAACACACAATTTGTAACAGATTATTTTGTCTAACTAGTGTAACACGTACTTCCAGACACTCAAAGCATGAAGCGCTAGAATGATTCTCACTCTGCGCAGAAGAAGAATGTAGGTTTGTGCAGGTTATTTTCGCAGTTGTTTAAGTGTAAGATACTACAGTATGTGCTAATAGTAATCAGGGACGTTGGTTTATTTAGTATAGTGTAATAAATAGCCTTAGGTGAAAAATATGGCAGATAAACAAGTGCGAAAAAAAGCGAAATATTGCCAAAGCTACAAATCTATTTGGGAGAGTGATGAACAGTTGAAAGAGTGGTTAAAATCAAGTAAAAAAGGTGATAGTTTTGCGTATTGTAAGGCGTGTGATTTTGACATAAATATTGCGACATCGGGGAAATCCGCTTTAGAAAAGCATTCAGAAACAAAAAAACATGTTGAAAGTTCTAAGAGAATTGTTGGTCAAAGAACTTTAACTTTGTTTGTGTCTCAAACTACCACGTTAAACACGAAAGTAAAAGAAGCAGAAGTTCGTCTCTCGGCTTTTGTTGCTGAACACAATATATCATTCAATGTGATGCAGCATTTACCGTCTCTGATAAAATCCGTTTGTCCAGATTCTGAAATTGCTCAGAAGATTTCATGTGGGCGAACTAAAACAACGGCTATTGTAAAGCATGTTACGGGTTTGGAAAGTAAAGACATTCTTTGCGATATTCTTCGTAAAAACAAGTTCTCTATAATCGTGGACGAGGCGACTGACAACAGCTGTACAAAACATTTGTGTATTGTTGTTAGAGTGGATTCGGGTCAAGGTAGGATTGTTGATGCTTTTTTTGACTTGGTTCCACTTGTTGATGCTAAAGCTGTCGATTTGTACCAGCATTTGATCAGGTCCTTCGAATGTAAAAACATTCCATACAAGGAAAATCTAATTGGATTTGCTGCCGACGGGGCCAGCGTTATGATGGGGAACTGACAATCTCTGTGTACTCTTTTGAAGGGAGATATACCACACCTGTTTGTTATGAAATGTATATGCCACTCATTCAACTTGTGCTCCTCCTATGCTTGTGCCAAGCTTCCACGTGTTCCTGAAGATTTGGTGCGGGACCTCTACAGCTATTTTCATGCCAGCGCAAAGCGAGTGGAAGTGTTAAAGGAATTTCAAGCTTTTGTGAAAGTTAAACCCCATAAGATTTTGCATCCTTGTCAGACTAGATGGTTGTCACTTCAGACAGTAGTTTCCCGTGTTTTAGAACAGTACAATGCCCTCGTCCTGTTCTTCACTCATGCAGCTGTAGAAGATAGGTTGTTGGCTTCAGAAACAATTCTTCAGAGATTAAAATATCCAGTCAACAAACTCTATTTAGAATTTCTTGATTTTGTTTTGCCGATTTTCACTAATCTGAACAGGCAGATGCAAAGTGAGGATCCCCAAATTCACAGTTTACGAACAAACATAGCTGCTTCTTTAAAAACCATTCTTGACTGTTACATAAAGCCTGATCACTTAAAGAGTGCAGGGGTGGAAAAAGTGGACTATCGAAACCCTAATGTCTTCCTACCATTGGAACAAATGTATTTTGGTGCAAGAGTAGAGGCTTCACTGCATTCGATAAATCTTCCATCGCAAGACATTAACATCTTCAAAACAAAGTGTCTTGAATTCTATATTGAGTCTGTTAGACAAATTATTCAACGATTTCCCTTTCAAGACAGAATCATGAGAGACATCGAAATGTTAGATCCGACAAAAATACAGTCATTCCAATCCCTTGCCCCTTTTGTGGCAGCATTTCCAAACATCATTAAGCCCCAACAACTTCAACAGATTGACACAGAATGGCGTTTGCTACGCAACACAGACATTTCACATGACATTGACAATAGCGTACAAGATTTTTGGAATCGTGTTAGAAATAAAAAATATGGGGACTCTAAACCAGTCTTTCCTATTTTGTCAGAATTTGTATGGTGTATTTTAAGCCTTCCCCATTCAAGTGCTGCAGTGGAACGGGTCTTTTCGTCAGTCAGCTTGATTAAAACTAAAACAAGAAACAAGTTGGCAACGAAAACATTGTGTGGGCTGTTGCACACCAAGAGGCTATTTTCAAATTCTAACTGTTTTTCATTTCCCGTCAGTAGTTCAATGACAAAAAAAGTTAATATTGACATGTACGACAGTGAGGAGGAGGACTAATGGCAGCAGAGAGGACCTTTTTTTAAAAAAAATAATAATTTAGGTACAGTATTTTACGTGCACTTTCTGAACCTGCGATTATATCAACACACGATAATTTCTATGAGCTAGAGCAAAAGGACCTAACGATTTTGCCAGGAAAGGTATTTTCACATAACTACAGGGTTCTTATACATACCACAATTGACATGGGAACGACAACTTTACTTCCACTCCGAAGGAAGTTGTGCTACGGATTTTTATTGCTCAAGAAAGATTCGTCAACTCCGGCTGGGTTTGAACCCATGATCATCGGATCTTGAAACAAGCACATTACCCCAAGACCACTGAGGTCGACAGCAAAGCAGATACACTAGTTAAAGGGAGGAGGAATAACATAGGTGAGTAAAATTAACTACGTTCAATAAAATAACTAATAATGATAATGTTTCACCACTTTTATATACATCTACTGAAATCTACTGAAATTTTAAGGTTATTGCTACTGATTTGTAGGGTACTAGGGTTGGCAACACTGCCGTTAAGTCGCTGTCTAAACGTAGGGCTGGGCGGAGTAAGCTGGATGGATACTCGTATTGAAAATAGAGCTGGAATCGGGAGAAGTTTGTCGGCAATCGTATTGCAATAATTGTGAAAAGACTTTGTTTACAACTGCAGCAGCAATTATTTGTTCAAGATTAGTGGGAGTCAGGTTTATATTCGAATTATAATGTATATATGTAAGTAATGTATTTAATATATTTAATGTATGTAATGAATGTAATGTATGCATGTAATGTAATGAATGTATGTAATTTAATGTAATGTAATGTAATGTAATGTAATTTAATGTAATGCAATGCAATATAATGCAATGCAATGCAATGCAATGCAATGCAATGTAATGCAATGTAATGTAATGTAATGCGATGCAATGCAATGTAATGTTATGTATGTGTATGTATGTATGTGTAAGTATGTATGTATGTGTAAGTATGTATGTATGTGTGTATGTATGTATGTATGTGTATGTATGTATGTATGTGTATGTATGTATGTATGTATGTATGTATGTATGTGTGTATGTATGTATGTATGTTTGTCTGTAGGTATGTATGTGTGTATGTATGTATGTATGTATGTATGTAATGTAATGTATGTATGTATGTATGTATGTATGTTATGTATGTATGTATGTATGTTATGTATGTATGTATGTATGTATGTATGTATGTTATGCATGTATGTATGTATGTATGTATGTACATATGTACTGTACGTATGTATGATTTAGGGAAATAGACGTTCATATTCTCCCGCTGATGGTTTTGTTGCGGTTTATATTCCGGTTTCAGTCATTAGCTTCGGTAGTTCATTAGCGACCAGGTTTCCGTCGAAAGACGACGTAACAAGCAAAACCTTTTACGCTGCCAACATAATTTTGGACTAAGCCCCTGAGCCCCACTGCCCAAGCATCAAGATTTCACCAGTGACCACGCCNGGTCCTCCATTTTATCTCACAATCACCCTACCATTACACATTAGCGTAAGTGCGTATAACCCGAACGGGTAGTAAGACGCGGTGCTAATAATAATAATAATATAATTTGAGAGTTACTTATGCAAATATTACTCTAGATATTATGAGAGATTGAGTATTACAATATTGAGACTTGATGTTAGAACTAATTTCTAATAGCCCAAGGCCGTCCTCCAGGTATAATTGTCGGCATTTCTGGATACCAATCTAGAGGTCACGGGATCGACTCCCGGAGGTATGATACGTATTTTTCTCGAAGGGGAATTGTCCCTATGGTGGCCATGGTTTGGTTAGTTAAATTTATGTTATATTTAATACATCTACTCACACCATATAATAATAATCATCATCCAACCACATGCCCGTCACTGTCGGAATGTCTAGTTGACAAACCGTGGTGGCATTCGCCAAAAAATTACAGTAAATTCATGTTGTGCTGCCCCTGAAACGTTCTTGTCCTTAATCTACTTAATTTATCCTTTGGTTGCACCAACAGTTTAATTATTATTACCTCATTTTTCTATGAATACTAAATTATTATCGTTGAACTATTTACTGGCAGGTGTTCAACACGGAATCCCCTGTCCGAGAGCTTGAATATGCCAGCACCCCTACCTCAACAATGACACACGTGGTGAGTTTTTAACTGGCGGAAGAGTTAAATTTTGAAAAAAAATATCTTTAACGTTTAAATTAGCATATTATTTATAAAGATATTCTAAAATGTCAAATAGATTAAGAGCTGGAAAAGCTGTTACTTAAATGTTCAGCTTTGTATTAGAAGTATGCAGTGGCGTAGCTTAGGTCTGAAGCGCCCTGGAGCGGTTTAACTTGGGCGCCCCCCGCACCCCCATTGTTTCCATCAAAAAATTAAATGAACCATAACACGATATAAATTTAAGTAAACCTAACAGATTAAACTGACTTTAAAAGTAGCTTATGTTGGTGGTTTCTTATTATTCTTGTTCCATAAAGAAAATAATATTTTTTTTGTGCATGGATTTACATTTACTGAAATGTATGTTATATTGAAATGCAAATCTGCTTAGTTTTTTACTTTTACCCAATATAACAACTAAAGTTTTGAAGTTTGGAACTAATAAAACAGAGTATTTTAATATAGATAACATTTGTCATTTATTGTTGATCACATAGAAAACATATATAACTAGACTAACGTAGCACTTATTCACAAACAACATAGTATTTTTAAAGAAAAGTTTATCATTTACGTTTTTTTGGACCTTACTTTTTTGTCAATAGGACATTAATTTGGGAAATACATCACAAATTAAAAGTGAAATTGTTTAACAAATGGGTTACCAACACAAAAGCCTTCTAAAAAATAAAAATAAAATTTTTAAAAGACAAAATTTTTTAGTGAAAATCTTCACAAATTGTTGGAGGAACTCAAAATTGCATATTAAATTTTCTTTCGTGATTTGGCACTTGCAAATTGTGAGATGGTGTCTTCTAAGTTTATATTTCTTGCTCTGGCTCGCTCGATGGAGATCGTTGCTAGAGAACTAAGACGCTCCTGCGACATGGTGCTACGAAGATAGCTTTTGATAATTTTCAATTTTGAAAAGGATCTCTCAGCACTTGCGGATGTAACGGGCATTGTCAAAAAGATGAGGCACGCACTCACAACATCCGGGAAGCTGGCTAATAACTTGAGCACGCACGATCACAGTATCGGCAAGGTCTCTAATACTTTTAAGTTTTTCAATGTGGGGCTTGAAAAACAAGTTTTAAGTCTTACAAGCTGTTGGCCTAAGTTAGGAGAGATGTCATCTGGGTATTTAAGTAGTAGAGGCTTGCACGAGTCTAGAATTTCTTTGTCACCTGAGTCAGTTAAAAAAGAAGGTTTCAAACATTTGAAATACGCACAAATCTCAGTTATTGACCATTGAACCGTGTTATGTTTTCTGTTAAGAGAGCTTTCTTCACCACCTTCTCCCTTGTTACACCCTACCATAACTGACGGGTGTTTTTACTAAAATAACTTTTTCATAGACTTGAGCTTAGCCTGAAAATATACATTTTCCGGTTTGTTCCACCCCCCTTTGCCCATCTGAGCCATGCTCCTCTGTAGCTACGCCACTGGAAGTATGGTATTGTTGCTTAGTCATTGAGACGAACACATCCCACGTTATATTGTTTCTGATTAATACATAACATGCTAAGAGCGTATAAACCAAACGGGTGGTAAGACACGATGTTAAAAATAGCATGTTAAATCTAGTCATTCATAAATATAGGTATCAATGTCCTTCAGCGTATGATATTTAAATTAACAAAGTAGCGAGTCATGTGTACGAGAACATTAAAATATTATAACTAGCACTAAACAGGCTTAAATTTATTATTTAAGTTACATTAACTAAACTAATCATTATCATAAATACATAAGTTCGAATAAAAATGTTGGACTAGGTTCGCAAGATAGTAATGCGTCTATATATTATATTAACTTTACAGTTTCGTTTAGCTTTTTTGAGACGCGGTGATAATTTTATTTTTTAGAATTAATAGACTTAATATTATATTAAAATAACACAATATTAGGGCTTAATTATTATATCATTGGATGTTCTGTCTTACGACAGATACATTTATTTAGTCAGTGAACTTAGACCACCAATGTGCCCTGTCCATTGCTACCTCCTTCAGCTCACTGAATTTTATTATTTCCTTCAAGTTATCTAGTATTTGAATCTTCCTTCTTCCTAAGCTCCTCTTTCTCTTAACCTTTCCTCTTATGACGTCATGCAGAATACGATTACTCCTAAGGATATGTTCGATCCAGTTTGCTTTGCGTCGAAGAATCACATTCAAAATTGTTCTATTCTCACTCACCCTTCTTAGGACTTTTTCATTTGTCACCATGTTTGTTCACCTAACCTTCTCAAGTCTTATCCAACACCACATTTAAAAGTTGTCTGGGTATTTATTTTCCATCTTCCTAAGAGTCAAAGCTTCTGCTCCATACAGTGCGATGCTCCAAATGTAGCATTTCATCAGTTCTTTGCTCAGGTCCAAACTCAACTAGCTGGTAAGCAGTAATCTCCTCTTGTTGAAAGCTTCCTTGGCCGTGGCAATCCTCGACATGATTTCCTTGGTGAAATAGGCATCCTTTGCCAGCAGACTTTCCGGATACTTGACTGCTCTATGTTTTCCAACTCCTGGGTTCCAATTATGATTTTCAGTGACTCTTAATTTTTTTTAAATCACTATCAGTTTTTCCTTTACAATGTTGATTTCCATGCCATATCTTCTCCCTATCTCCACTATATGGCCCATCATTTCCTGAAACTCTTCTTTATTCCTGGCCAGCAATGTTATATCAGCTGAATATTTTATTGTGTTGATAACTCTTCCTACTATTCTGAAATTACCACGCTCCTCTAGGTCTTTTCTGACCAGCCACTCGCCATACAAGTTGAACAGACCAACAACATCCCTGCCTGACTCCACTTCCTATCTCTACGCCTTTGGTCTCTCCATCATTCAGCCTCACCTTCACTCGCTGGCCGAGGTACAGATTTGCATAAGCATTCTGTCCCTCCAGTTGATGCTGACCCTCTTGAATATTTCCATCAGTTCCTTCCATTTCACTCTATCGAACACCTTTTTCCAGTCAATGAAACCAATGTAGACTTATCCCTTGTCTTCCAGCACTCTTTCTGAAATTATTTTCAACATACCGATGGCATTTCTAATTCATTTTCCTTTCCTGAATCCAAATTGCATTAGAAATATTGTTCGTTTATTTCATATAAATCAGAAACATTTAGCTACGTAAGAAAATTAATGTTCTCAGAAATCACAATAATATTAACTATATTAAAGAGATTTTACTTGATGGATACATTTCCTCTAAATATATATTTTTCTTAGCCCTGCCCCGTTTTTAATGTTGGCAATAACGCCGGATATGGGTCCATTGTTAGTAAACCATCTCTATAATAAGTATAACCTTAAGGTAATTTATAAACCTACGGTATCATTAGAGTATGTGAATTTAGCAAATAACTTTCAATTCGTCAATTTGAACGCTACCTAAATTGAAAGAATAAAATATTATCAATACAAATAATTCTAGAAGTTTATTAACAATTTTATTGCTGATGATTTTTGTGGGGTTTCAGGCGAGTGCACTGTTAGATACACATCTTAAGTCACTATCAGGAAAGCTGGAAGAAAAAGAGAAGCGTGTAAGTTGTAACCTATGGAAGGAGATATTGTTAGTAGGCCTACTATTATTGTTGTTTACATAGTAGCTATGCAGTTTATTGTGTAATACTTCTTTTCATGTCAAAGCATCTTTTGAGAAGGTTAAAAGATAGCTGGGTATTCAAAATGAGTAACCAATGCTTTTAAAGTCCTAATGGCTTGTAGGCTTAAATTAGATTGTATTAGCCGTACACTACAGGGCATCTAAGTACACTTAATGTAGCTTGCTATATATCTCTTTGGTGCAGTGGCCAAAGCTCCTGGCTACAGATGCAGAGGTCCCGGATTCGATCATTTTTCTGTGAAACATTGGGTCTGAAACGGGTCAAGCTGGCCCTAGCAAGGACAAATGAGGAACTACTTGGAAAAAATAAGTAGTAGCTTCGGCTTACTAGACTTAAATTAACCATCGGATGTTTCATTGTGCTGACTATATGACACTTTCTATACGCAAATGTTGGCACTATCGTATATAACGGTAGCAGACACTCGGTCGGTATACCTCATTTACGGGATAATAACACCCATAGAGATGAAGATTTTATCAATTGCGATGCTAACATACTCGAATTCAAACCTATGAAATCTCCAATAAATTTTATAGATATAAAAAGTTATTTTCACGTCAAGTTTATCAGTACTACTTAAACGATAGGACGACGCTAAGAGGACTGAATACTGTGTCATAGAAAGAATACTTCGTAGAGAGAGTCGTTATCATCTATCCACCCGTTCCTCCACCACAAGCATAAACAAATATATTCTCAGTGGGGGAAGGGGGGGGGGATTCTTGTTACCCGCCAGAAAGATCATCTAATGCAGGTCCTAACAATGTTGGATGCCCAATATCTTAAGTACATATATCCACTTCTCGTCTTACAATGGTATTCATCTTTTTACACCACTGCGCCCCTTTGGGAATGGAGATAGAAACCAATGTACTGAACATGTTTCCCCTAGCGCGTTGGTAACCTGCCCTTGACCTGAACGGGTTTGGCGACCACACTACCCTCAAAGAGAATGGTTAAAATAAATCAGATGTCCCATTTCCCACCTCACTTTTGACCAATCGCCTTGTATCTCACCACCACTTGTTCTAACCTAGGGATTCAGACCGTAAGAGTTCTTGTATCTCACCACCGCTTGTTCTAACCTAGGGATTCAGACCGTAAGAGTTCTTGTATCTCACCACCGCTCGTTCTAACCTAGGGATTCAGACCGTAAGAGCTCTTGTATCTCACCACCGCTCGTTCTAACCTAGGGATTCAGACCGTAAGAGCTCTTGTATCTCACCACCGCTCGTTCTAACCTAGGGATTCAGACCGTAAGAGCTCTTGTATCTCACCACCGCTCGTTCTAACCTAGGGATTCAGACCGAAAGAGTATTTGTATCTCACCGCCACTTGTTCTAACCTTGGGATTCAGACCGTAAGAGCTCTTGTATCTCACCACCGCTTGTTCTAACCTAGGGATTCAACCTGAAAGAGCCTTTGTATCTCACCACCGCTCGTTCTAACCTAGGGATTCAGACCGTAAGAGCTCTTGTATCTCACCACCGCTCGTTCTAACCTAGGGATTACAGACCGTAAGAGCTCTTGTATCTCACCACCGCTTGTTCTAACCTAAGGATTCAGACCGAAAGAAACCTTGTATTTCACCACCGCTTGTTCTAACCTAGATATTCAGCCCGAAAGAGCCCTTGCATTCGAAACAATACTCATTAAAATGTTTACACTAATAATATGAACATTAAATAATGACAGTTACATTTTACAATAGTAAAAGTATAAAACTAACGTAAGAACATCACATTTTTTGGCTACGCCCTTGGAAAACATCCTTTAATCATATTTGAAGAAAATTGGCAATCTTAACTTATGATGCTCTTTTATATTGTGAAATAGAAATAACGAATATTTTAAAATTGCCTCACTGATACTGAGATAAATATCGAGCCCGTTTTAAAAAACACTGTTCCAACCCATGGTTTTTAGTCATATAAATGCTTATATGTATCATCCAATTTTTATAGGAAGGGCCCTTATATAACAGCTATAAAGGATTTAGGTTATATTTTTCTCGTATTCATAAGTCAAGTTATCTGATCTGCAGTTGCAAAATTTGATAGATCTTGTCAAGAGCTATAAAATAAAACCAACAATATGGTAAAATGCTGCTCATTTGAATAAAAAAAATGTGTTTGTGTTTTCTAAATCAGCCAGACCTAGGCGTGGGTAATTACTAAACGACCAAAGCTTGAAATAGCATTTTAGTTCGTTTCTCGAGCAGACTGAACAGGTGGCCTGCGCCCAATTTTGAGCAACCACATGAATTCAAGAGGGCAAGTGGATATCATTGATATGCAAACAGAACCTGACAGATATTACAAATGTATTTTAAATTATGAAAACCACCTGACAAAATTTGTTTTTTTAAATCCTAACCTAACCTAAACAAACCTAACGATTGCATTTTCAACTTTTATGATTTGGTAGTTGCACAATTCTAGGTTTGGTTGTTTGGAGACGGCCAAAGCCCCAAATGAGACAGAACTTTGGGCTTTGGTCATTTTAAAACGTCCAATCTTAGGATTGAGAAAAAAAATGCTTCCAGTATCCATCTACAGGCTTTGCGTACAACATATACCGTGAAACCTCGATATAGACTATTATTTTCAAATATCACAACAGTGAAACCACGTCTATTTGAATCTCACTGATCCGAATAATTCGGACTTGTTTAGATTTTTTTAAATGTGTTACATGAAAATAAAATGACACATAAACGGAATATAAATTGTTTTATTTATTTTGTGTTTGTAGTATATTGGTTAACAATTCACTGGCCTGAATATCTCATGTTGGATTGTTCAGTCAGTGAGTGTGACCATACACTGCCCGGTCAAGACAAAATACATTTGTTTGAACCAATCCTCCTTCAAATTTCTCAATCTCTCTCTTACAACTCTTCCGAGGTGTTGTTGGTTAGAAACGCCCCGTTTGTTACGGATAAATGAGGTTTCATTGTTTTTTCTTTCATTCCTATTCTGATCGCCAGCATTGTCTCACATTTCAGCTAAGAAACTCAAGAAATAAGGTCACTGAAACAGAGAGAAGATTGAACACTCTTTGGGGCAAAAATGATGAGGTTGGCTAAATTATCAAACAATAATAATAGTTTAGCATTAGGTGGTGTTATTGGTTTCAACATTTATTTAATAAAACCATTTAAATTAAGAGTAATTTTTATAGAGAGTTTAAGTCAAATGGAAAATTCTTTTTTCATTACATCCCTAACTATGCTCACTTTCCCCAGAAATAATGTCTACCACTGTATTATTTTTAATAACCAAACCATTCACTGCAATCTGTTACATGATTTGTTTCTTAAAGATTGATAAATGTCACCGCATCTGTTTATGATCCATACGATAATATCTCATAATGTAGCAGATCTAATTGTTATAGGAAACTAGATTTATTTAAACAATAGATTTAATTAAAACCTCCGCATAAATCTTTATAAATGGTTTAGTAAAATAGAAAATAATATTTATAGGGCCAACCTGTACGTTCATTTTTCAGGTGAAGAACAAGTTTGTAGTAATGATGAAGCAGCTTAAGACAGATTTGGACAAAACTGAGATTGAGGTAAATGTTAATAATTATTAACCTAATTTATTGAATCAATTGGTTTTAAAAAAAGACACAGTTGACCTTGCCTGTGTTTTATTTATTTGAATTTACAAAATTTAAGAAATATTATATAATGCTATATAATGCATATTAGGAAACTTCTCCTAGTATTTAAAAAAAATCCCAATTAACATACATCGTTAATTAGTTATCGGTTCAAGCATTTTATTTTCAGCGGTTTACCTGTTTCTAATAAGACCTTAAATGCACCATTGAACCATGGTGTAATTATATACATCGCCACACCAGTGGCAATACATTACATTGCGATGAGATGACCAGGGGTCGCATGCCATTCATACTTCACTCTGCGAACCACGAGTTCTTTTAAGGATAATGGTTTGCATTGTTGATTAAACACAATTGAAAACGCACACGGAATACTCAAGGATTTGATTACTAACACCAAATAAAACACATTCACTAACTTGGTTACAATTTTAAATAATCACTGAATTATTTTAGAAGATCATAAATGTATATGTAATTAAGTACGGTAAGTAGAATTAAACAAACACTTAAAATATATTTAAATGAAATTAACAAATTCATTACTATAAAACCCACGATATTATTCAAATATTTAAAGTAGTAACTAATAAATAATGTTCACTACACTAGCAAATCAGTTCACAAGTTAGAAGCCAATATCTACGTCACCCGTGGGCCATGTCATTCACGTAAATCTCCACTGATTCCCGCACTACATGAAACTTGGACACACCCACTCACCAAATACACTGGCCCACTCCCAGACACGCTGGTCCACTCACTCGGACACGCTGCTCAACTCACTTGGACAAATTGGTCCACTCACCTGGACACTCTGGCCTACTCCCGGATACGCTGGTCCACTCCAGAACATGTTGGTCCACTCACTGGACAAGCTGGTCTTCTCAATACACTAGCCTAAACTCAGACTGGGATCCCTTTCTGACCACCGACAGTGTATACATAAGGGTCACAATCAGAGTCTGGAAGTCTACATTTTCAGAATAGTGGGTTCAAAGAAAATGAACCCACACTCTTCTATATGTCACTTTCCTTTCAAGTAAGTTCCCACTTCTGCCCCCTCTAAACCACCTGGCAGTAAGGGTGGCTTATACTGCGTGTTAAACTGCTTTAGGATTTAGGTCAGCGCAGCCTGAGAGGGGAGTGGAGGATCGTCACATTCTCAGCCAATCTGTGAAGGGTAGTTGTCATAGCAACCGATGCACATTGCCGTATTTATTGACAGTCACTGAGTATGCTTGCATAGCAGTAACACGCAAACTCACGCTATGTGGCAACTATGCTCCCCAGCCTACCCACCACGTGGATCATAAAGCAGTTTAAATCACAAGTGCACCTACCCCCCCCCCCCCCCCCCCC
>CABFVZ010003047.1:76552-89925 GCA_902151445.1 Timema monikensis
ATAAGCCAGTGTTTTTTTTTTTTTTAGTTAATTGTATCTGATCTGTAATTTTAAGACTGAAAAGCTTATTTTTGTAAGAATCCACCAGAGTTTGTATTTTGTCGTAGATATTTAAATGGTCAGCCATTTTATTTTAGTGAACATGTTGCCCTAATATCAGATGTTAAGGGTTTCCTATTTTCAGATATCCGATTTTAGGAATCCTTTTTTCTTTATTTAATTTATTTATTTGCGTGAAAGCTTATTTTGTTTAAAGGTACTACTAACATCCTTTTTATTTAATTTGTATCTTACTAGAGTATCTTTTTTAAAGGAACTAAAATATTTATAAATAACTGTTTAAAATATATCATTATAATATAATTTTATAATTTTTCGTGTATCTTTTACTATGATAATACTTTACAGATGGTCCCATCATTTTCAAAATTGAAAAGATATTGGGATCCCATTAATATGGCAAAGGCAGTCAAAGCATTTCGAAAAAAAGAAATGGGATTTTTAAAAGCATCTAAAGCCTTTCATGTCCCAAGATTTACTCGGGAAAATTACGTTAGTAAAAAAGTAAATTTATAAATGTATTGGTGTAAACCAACTTAGAGCGAAGTCCTACCTTGCCCAATAATCTTGAAAACGAATTGGTTGAATATTATTTGCGTATGGAAGAAAGATTATTTGGTTTATGTTCTTCAGATATTCACCG
Source organism: Timema monikensis (assembly GCA_902151445.1). Taxonomy (NCBI): domain Eukaryota; kingdom Metazoa; phylum Arthropoda; class Insecta; order Phasmatodea; family Timematidae; genus Timema; species Timema monikensis. The sequence goes on from CABFVZ010003047.1 coordinate 77,256, forward strand.
GGTCACGTTTCAACTTGCTTTGTGAAATGATTTAGCTCATCCTTTCGCTAAGGATAAGGGATGTGCTAAAAAAAAAAAGTGGCTTAGAGGTTTTCTTAAACGTCACCCCCCAAATTTCATTTAGAAAACCACAATCAATTTCAGCTGCTCGTGTTAAGGCTTTTAACCATGAAAATGTTGTGATTTTCAATGATATTTTATAGCCAGAACTTGAGAAGATAAGATATTTTTAATGTTGACGAAACGGGAACTACGATCGTTCAACATAAGCAATCGAAAGTGATTGGCTTAAAGGAAAAGAAACAAATAGCAACTTTATCAGAAAGAGGTGCATTAGTATGGGTAGTGACTTGTATGAGTGCAAGTGGTTTTTACCTACCTCCACTGCTAGTGTTTCCGCGGAAAAATTTTAAAAGCAAATTATTGGATGGGGCTCCCCCAGGCACAGTTGCTGCATGTCATATTTCAGGATGGATGTAACAACACATCTTTACTCAATGGCTACAACATTTTGTACGTACCACAAACTCTTTCAAAAACAACACGGTTGTTTTAATTTTGGATGGACACTTTTCTCATACTCGTAATATTGACGCTATCGACATTTCACAAGACAATGGTATCACTATAGTATGTCTTCCCTCACCCATTCGACGCATAAAATGCAACCATTGGATGTGTCGTTTTATGAGCCCGTTTAAAACATATTATGCTCCAGATATTGAGACTTGGCTAAAGAACCATCCAGGGTGAGTTGTCACTTGTTATCAAATTTCCGGTCTACTTGTAAAGGTGTATCTGAGAGCTGCCACAGCAGAAGCGGCTATGAATGGCTATAGAAAGTCAGGGTTGTTACCTTTCAACCGATACATCTTTCGAGACTTTGCCATTTACAGCAGAGAGACGGCTCTTGTTGCAGAGAATGATAGCCTTTTTTAAGTTCCAATTGATGGCCAAGATGAAGGCAATTCAGAAAAGAGAAGCTCTTGTTTAGTTAAACCTACTGATATAAGTCCCATACCATATCTTCCCAAAAGAATCACTACAGAAAGAGTTGACAAACGATGTGGCACCGCCATTCTCGTGACAGGAACACCACATAAGAAAACGATACAAAAAATCTTGTTAAAATACAATGAATATTAATAAACCTTGTGATAGAAGGAAGCACTCCACAAGAAGGAGGATTCTTGAAGATAGTTCAAGTGAAGATGAAGATCCAGTGTTAATGGACACGGAGGATAATGATAATGATTTAGAATCAGAAGATATAGACGAAGATTAAGAAGAAGACGCAGTGGGTTTTTTTTTCTGTGGGAGGTGTTATTCAAATGATCTCAAAGGAGAAGAATGGATCAGGTGTACAAATTGTCTTAAATGGGGGCATGTAATTTTTGCTGGGAAATGCAAAGCACTAAATTTTATCTGTAGATTTTGTTTGAAAAAGTAAGCCTAAGAAGCGTATGAAACATTTTATTTTGATTAGAAAAAGTATGTGAACTGTATTTAACTGTTGGGTTAAATTGTTATTATATTTCATATTGTATGTATTATTTTAGTATAGACAATTACATATTTAATTGGTTGTGTTTGCGTTGTAATATTAGTAATTTAAAATAATTTGTCAAAGCCTAAGATGGCTATGATGATGATACCTTGATATCGGATACTGTCCGGTATTATGATACCAGGTCGCCTAGTATCGGAAATTTCCTTAATTACAAAAAATATTAAATGTCTGTGTAATTTAAAAAAATAAACAAATGTACCAATAAAATTGGTTTTTTGAATAAATAAAGATGTTGATAAAAAAATTACCATTGAATTTAAATAAATAAATATTATTTGTGATTTTTTTTTATAAGTATCCGATAGTTTTATACTGTCCTCTAATCCGATAATCGGATACTCTCCTCTATAAATACACCTGGTGTTTGGAAGCTCATATCCCAAACTGCACATATAGCTTGTTTAAACTAAAAGCAATACCAAATACATGATATACACTTACTTCCGGAAAGCTATGCTAACACCATTACATTGTGTCCAAAGTTTCAGCGTACAGCGCCTGGAGAACAAAGTTATGAGAGCATGTGTGTACAACAGGTTGCATAGGAGATAGGCGCGTGGTACTATACACCTCGACATCTTAGAGCAGGGCAGCAGAAAATACCACAATTAGTAGTAAACAACACACCAGTCCAACTAGAAATGTGAATACGTTCTGAGGGTCATAATTAACGGTCCTACATCACAGAAAGTGCTTGCTATTATTACATGTGCAGTGCTGCGCGGCTAGCTCCTATGCAACTTGTAGTACATACATGCTTGACAACTTTTCTCTCCCGGCACTGTACGCCCAAACTTTGAACATAAATTATTTAATGATATTAGCATAGTTTTCTGGATATATTTATATAGAGATTTTGTAATACTTTTGGTTCGAACAAATTTATGTGTGCAGTTTGGGCTATGAGTTTCCGAATATCCTAAATATATTCGTAGTAGTGTATATTATATATATATATATATATATATATATAATATGTATATTATATATATAGAGAGAGAGGGAGATAGACCTTGTATAAACTATTTATTTTAACAACTTAAGTCGTGTCATATTATTACTTACAAGGAAATCGACTTAGTTTTTGTTCTTGAACTAACGACGTCTTGTAATAATTTACTCTATTAAACTATGAATTACATTGTTCATTATTTTATTACTATAGCCGTTAATGACTCATCAAGTTAGAGTAATTAGGTGTCACACACAATTCTGACCTCTTGAAGATGTTAACCTAAATTAATAACAATTTATTTGCAAGGTAAACACTCATTCTACAACACGACATACGATGAAAGAATTGTAATTGTACCATTTGCCGTTTGTTGGATGCAGTGCCGTGACCTGACCCGGCAGATAAACCTCATTTCAAGTTGCAGAGAGGAACTTAGGAAGGAATCTGTAAAGGTAATACGTGTCGAAACATTGTGACAAATATGACAACTACTTTTCTTCTATTCCTTGGCATTCAGGTGATAGCAAGTACATATAGCAGTTAAAACGAGACCGAATGACCAAACGTCTAACATTGAATATCTTAATAAAATTATTTATTATATTTGTGAGTATACACATCTATTGTCAAGGAACAAATCGTTATGCTCGTATTTCTTAAACACATCTTTGTCAGAACTTTACAATAGTAATAATTTCAGGTATTTCCATAGCTAATAAAGGAAAGATAGAAAGGTTCTTCCAATTATGACATGTGCGACTATATTCCTGGACCATTTATCCAATAATTAGTATTGCTTTAAGTGGCTCTCACTGAGTTTAATCAAAGCTACGTCTATGCACAAGCCATATATTGTGAATCAACCTTCTTCAACTTTCGATGTGTTTTTGTTGGTTTGAGCAGCAGAAGGAAGCATTCCAGGAAGCAGTGGAGCGTGTGCCCAGAAGCGGGAAGCAACATGGTGATGTGGCTTGTAGGTTACCTCGGTTTTGTTTGACGTACATGTTTTAATACGAGAACTGGGCTAGGTAGGACATGACATTACTTCTTATTTTTAACTCAGAAAGATATGCAAATAAACAGCCAACTACCAACTATTGATATTATGTGAATTTTTGATGACATCTTTCTATAATTCGCAACGTTGAGTTTTAACCATTGCTAAGGGGTGTGGCATGAAAAGGGAGGTTTTGGGGTGGAAAGGCGAGAATGATATTAGTTACTCGATCAAAGATTTCTATGAAAAATAATCAGACATGCACATTCTATACTACCTGACTTAAAAACGTTTACTCCCATAGGCCTTAAATAATAACTTTTTCACCTACAAAGAACACAACTTCACTACAGATGAATTGAACATTAGAGTAATTATAGTATTTTCATGAGTAATATCGTGGTTTTCCTGTTAATGCACTTAAACCTTTCTAAAAGTTACTGCCATTTACTTTTAACTTTGGCTCTGAAGACAATGTTTTATGTGACATGTTCGCTCAAATTATTAAAAAGGTGTTTTGTTTCTAGCAAAGTCTTAAAAATGGAAGGAAATCCGAATAACATAGCTTGTGTAGTGGATCATTATATTAATATAGCTTGTGTAGTGGATCATTATATTAATATAGCTTGTGTAGTGGATCATTATATTAATATAGCTTGTGTAGTGGATCATTATATTAATATAGCTTGTTGTTATTGTTGCCTTTATACTAATTTAGCTGAACTATCACGTGAACACAAATTAATTATTAACTAAACCGTCGGCTAGAGAGACCCAATCGATATAATTGGTAAGACAATTGTAGCTATAGTATGGTTTTTGTAGGAATAACAGTAGAAGTTAGTTACTAAAGTTAATTAAAATTACGTCATTAATAAACAATCTTATTTTCATCCAACCTATTTAATCTCGATTCAACCTTAAAAACATATTCACTTTATATATATATATATATATATATATANAGCTATTAAAACTTATGTTTAGCACCGCGTCTTACTACCCGTTCGGTTTAAACACTTACTTAGGCTACTAATCACGCAATTGGTTTTAGGGATTAGGGAGTTTATATATATATATATATATATATATAAAGTGAATATGTTTCTTGCAGTAAACTATATTACCAGTGTCCTGTATAGGAAACTTGAACTGTCTAAGACGGTGAATATTCCATGTAGTGGGACAGTCCCAACATTCACCTCTCCGGTTAGACACGCACTCTATCCGTGCACCTAACTCTGCCAGGATGTGTACATTCAATTTATGATGACGTAGCTAAGATCACAGTTACTAAAAAATGATTGCTTATACTATCCTAAAACGTGGTAAACAAAAGTAAACAACTTTAGTTTTGGTTTAGCTGAAGTTTTTCAATGTTGCTGTAAGTAGTCAGCTTGCTTTGTTTCCCAAAACCTGTAAATTATATATTATATAAGTAATTAGTATCGTGTTCATGTATATGTGTATTGATTCTAAGTTTTTTATACTCATAGCTTTGGAACCAATAAATGTATGACAAAGCAGATTACATAATTTTTATTTGTCAATTAAAAGCAACTTACAAAAATTCGATTTTGGTCGATTGATATTTAAATAATATAAAAAGTAAATAACGGTAGTGTTAAAATTCAAACTTATGGGGGGAGAAAGTTGAGTCAAAATGCATTAAGTTATATAAAGTGCATTATATAATTATGTATGCATTATAATAACTGAACATTTTATACACACTAATAAAAACAATTTTACCCATTTCAATGTTTCTTCTTAAAATTTTAGCCCTATATATGTGGAAAGGTTGGTTTCATGTTACATGTCGGAATTAATAAAAATCACTATCTTGTGGTAAAGTTAATAAGAAGCATTTTGCTTTTATCATTATAACTAGCAAACTATTTGGCTCTAAGAGAGTTGAAAGTCGATTGCCGCCAGAACGTAAGATCATTGTTCAACTCTATCCTGAGACACCTTCATACACTCTCTAACCTGAGTAGCCTTCATTATATACCTCCTAACATCCTCCTTCTATCGGTATCCCAACCTACCAAGGTCTCTGATTTCATTAAGGCTAGTTATTAAAATTTAATTTGGTGGAGCCTCCCATCCACTTTTATTAATTCTATAGGAATTGAATTACTACCCAGGGCTTTGTATTTTTTTATTTCTCCATGGCTACTGAAACTTAATTGATAGTAGGTTCTAGATTCTAGAACCTTAATTTAATTTTCATATGTTTCTGTTTTTTCCACATCTTCTCTACCGTGAACATTCAGCAGATAGCGTGAATAAATGTTGCGTTCATCCAACTTTCACTCTCAAATATATTTGCTCTCGCCTGAAATACTTTTTATTTTTTCTCTTCAATAACTATGTATAAATTTCTTACGTTTCTATTTTTTCCATTCCTTTCAAAACAAGTATTTTTTTTATGTTACCTGTATCTTTTTGTCCTCACTTGACCCGGCTGATATCAATTTGTTAGTTAACATTTTATGAGGGGTTGCAAAGATGGACAAAATGTTCAAATGTAGGGTGTATTCTCTTTGTGAAGTTTTAAAAGGTTACTAAATATACACCATTTGCTTACAATGCAAACTTAATTATTGTTTAGTTTTTATTCACTAGCAATGCATACTATTAAAAATAAAACAGTATTAATTTTTTTAAACTGTTAATGAGTAAATGTTTTTCAATTAAGTTTATTTTAGCTATATCCTAAATTCATTCTTGTTATTACTATTTCTAGCCGTTAATGAAGAAATCTCAAAACGACTTGCTGACTCAACGAATTCAAGATTTCTTCGAAAATGCCGAGGGCTGCAGTAAAGAGTTTAAGAACTGTCAAAGAACAGAAGATGCAGATAAGGATGTAAAAGAATATGATAGACCAAATAATAATGTTGAATATTTCAAGGAAGAATTTGATCGTTATGGAAATGTTTTCCATAATGACACCTTAGGAGAAAGATCCTCTTTGTGGACACGTTTATTTAGTCTGATACCAAAGTTAGAATTGCTCCATCCTGTTAACAGATGCATCGTCTGCTTCAATGCAATAACTACAGTATTTCGGAACCCAGAACGGATCTTGGAATTAATTGCTTATGATAGATATTACCAACGATCAATCTGCATTCGAGAGTGCACTTCACAGAATATCTGTGTTTCAGACGAGTATAATACCACTGTTGTATCAAATGCCGAATCTAGAAAAGAGGAAAACAGTCTAATATTGGATTATTCAGAAAGCATCCACACTTCGTACAAAGCCGCAAGGAACGAGAGCATTAGCAATAGCTTAGAAAATCAAATGAATGCATGTCCTTTGAAAAGTATTCAAAGGGATAAAACATATTCAAAAATTAATGTATCGGATTACTCCTTTAACATGGTTAAACAAATGGAAGTAAATAGTATTTTATATAATCTGTTAAATACCAAGGAACCATCTTGGTCCAACAATGTTGAAATGAATGAGGGTGTTCTAATATCTCAAGACATGGATGTAAGCGTTTTACCATCTACATTATTTGACACTGAATCTATTACAGAAATCTCAAAACAAGGTATACATCAAGATATTAAATCAGATCAATACTGCAATATAAATACACACTCATCTTCTGAAACAAAAGGCCAAGTCAGCCAAAGTTCAGTTCTTGATAGAAATGAATTTTCACCGATGAAAGCTCCACACATGTCTTATAAATATGATATCAGGGTAGATTCAAATATTTTGTCAAAACCGTTTGAGCATTCCAGTGTAGAGAAACATCTTAGCAAAATATATCATCCTAATGATAGTACTGAGTTCGTAAACCCAAAACATTTGGGAACACCACGGGTGGCTCCTTATGAAAATAAAAACGGATCTAAATTAGATTTACAAACACTTTATTCTAATGTTACATACCCAACCCTTGACCTTAAGCCAGATAATATGTTTAATAATGTTTTCTATGCACTTTTTGAAATTCCCGAACTGCCAATTTTACTAGAATCTGAAATAATTATGTATTCATGGACACCAATCTCACAACTTACCATTTTATCATTCTACCAGTTGTATGAGATACCGAAATCCTCTGAACCCAAAGAATTACATGAATTGGATCCTAAAGAGGTGACAAATATGACAGAAGATGAGATCTTCATGAATCTGTATCATAGTGACCTCCTCGGGGGAGAGATATCACCCAGTGAAACAATCTACCACAACCTGCCATCAAGGATCATCTATCAGATACATGATCTGTGCTCTGTGGAACATATATTCGACTTCATAGACCTGAACTGTGGAATTGATGTTGAGAAAGAGAGTGTAAAGTTTATTCATAATGACAATATTTTATATGAACTGTGTGATATAGTAAAAGAAGAAGATAGTAATTCAAGAAATATGGAAGATTTAGGACAAATTTGTGACAGCAAAAATGTATTCAAAAACGATGAAGCTAATGACTACCAAAACAACTGCGAATTTTGTATTGACAGCTACAATGAAATAAAATGTGACGAGCGTATTGATAAATCGCTTCTGAAGGAAATGCACAATTACAAAGAGGGTATTGAACATAAAAAAGATACTCTTAAACGTGTGAACCCAATTGAGGGGATGATTTTGAAGAAAACATATTATGGTTCTTCTGATGTGCAAGATACATTTTTGTTGGAAAATACAGGGGAGATGTTTGAAATAAATATGCAAAATAGCAATAAAAATGAAAAATTGATATATAAAATTCACAGTTTAGAAATGATTGGGTTTGCAAGTGAAGAAACTAGGACGGAAACAATACCCATAATTGACAAACCCCCTTCAGTAAATATTGAAAATAGCCATATAAATAAAACATTTACTTATAATCTTCCTAATTTAGAAATTAATGATTTTTCATGTGAAGAAACATGCAAGGATACAACGCAATCAACTACCATAACTACCTCAATGAATATTGAAAATGGCTTTATGAATAAAAAATTATTCTATAAGCATCATAATTTAGATCTGAGTGATTTTAGATGTGAAGAAACATATAAAGAATTAACACCAACTACAAAATATCCTATTGAAAATGGCCCCAAAAATAGAAAAATAATTTATAAATTTAATGATTTAGAAATCAATGATTTTGCATGTGAAGAAACATCTAAAGAATTAAAATCAATTGCCAAAAATCCTATTGAAAACATCCCTTTAAATAGAAAAGTTATGTATAAGTTTAATCATTTAGAAATTAATGATTTTGCATGTGAAGAAACATTTAAAGACCTAGGACCAACTACCAAATATCCTATTGAAAATGGCCCTATAAATGAAAAAGTAATTTATAAGCTTCATGTTTTAGAAATGAATGAATTTGCATGTGAAGAAACATCCACAGAAACCACTCCATCAACTATCGAATCTGCTTCGGTGAATATTGAAAATGGCACTATAAATGAAAAAATAATTTATAAACTTCATATTTTAGAACTAAACAATTTTGCATGTGAAGAAACACGCACAGAAGCCACTCCATCAAATGCCCAATCTCCCTCAACGAATATTGAAAATGGTAATGAATATGAAAAAGTAATTTATGGGCTTCGTAATTTAGAAATGCTTAGTTTTACAGCTGAAGAAAAGTACACAATAGTAACTTTTTCAACTGTAAATGCATCCCCAGCAAATACCACAGCCATTGTCAAAGAGCTCAAAGCTCCAAAAAAGATATCTGACGTTGTTTTATCCCAATCATTGGAATACCACTACAGTAATTTTGATGTGAGAACATCAACCAGCACATCATCAATATGCATGCCACACCTGAGGGATGAAGTTGTTGATATAGTTGTTGATGATGAACTTAAAATAAATAATACAAATTATTTGTTTAAGGAGATGTTTAACGAAAATTTAAAAATACAAGAAACAAACGGTAAACCTAATTTTGTCTTGGATGATCTCTATAAAAAAATAATTAAACTAAAAGAAAGCAGTGATAATATTAAACAATCACTAAAATATCTCGATGACTTCAGTTTTGATTTAGAAGAAGACTTCAACGTTTGTAAAAGGATCTTTGAAAATACAATATGTAATTCAAACATGGAAAGTACCACAAACATGTTGAATGAATCATCACCAAATATAATTGAGCTTGATTCGAAAAAAACAATGCTTTCACAAAGTCCTACCTCATCTAGTTTAAGATTTATCTTTAAAAATTTGCTAAACTCTAATAATATTATGTACCAACTTTATGAAATTCCTGTTTTAGAGGATTTGCCTAAAACTGACAAATCTCATTTTTGGAAGCCAAATACATCATTGGAAAACATCAGAAAAACGTCGTCAAATCACAATAATCCTTACTATTCGTATAATGAAGATGATATTGCAGAGTCACACCATGGCATGATGCTGAAAGCGAAGATGAAAACTTCAAGAGAACATTTTGATGGACTCATTCCTGCAGTTCTGCCAGGACCAAGGATTTTCTATCAGTTGTATGAACTGCCAGAAATAGATGAAAATTTTGATAAGTATGTTATTGAAACGACTAGTGAGGAGCAACTGAAAGAAATGATTTACTTTGATACGTTGAGCGAAACAACACAAGACTGTGAGGTTCTGGAGTTTGTGGATATCCACGATGAACCAGAGGTTCTTCATAAGAAGTTGACATCAGCTTATGTTTTCGATTCATCTGAGGAAGTTTTAACATCTCAATTACTAAGAGAACACTCACCCAACTGTTTATCTTTTGAGACGGCTAGTCTTGGCGCGGAGGTCATCAACCATTCAATTTCATTGGGGAACGCTCTAGAGAACACGGAAGACGCAAGTGATGGAGCTCTGAACATTTCACAGTACCCAGATTGGGTGCGGGGACTCATCCTAGACAATGGAAAGAACATTCCACGAAGTTTCAACACGAGTTCCACACTAGATGCAATCTATACAACAGACCTTGCGAATTCCACTTCAGAATATTTTATTGATATACTTAGAACTTCTAATTCTGAAATATTGATCAAACCTGAAAGCTACCAGTGTAATAGACATGAAAACCAATTGGGTCCTTACAATATTTCACCAGAAAGAAATCAAGTGGAGTCAATTTATTGTAGACCAAATGACCGCATATATAAATCTCCTGTCATGAATGACGTATTTTATGTTAATGATATTCCTAAAGGCATTAACTCAAGATCGCTTTCTCAGCAAGAAGACATAATTTCAGGTTTTGATTATACACGTGCTTGTCTTATAAACAATAATAAACTTTCGGATGAAAGTGATCACATAATTAACATTCAAGACCAATCATCACACACGGAGTCAAAATCAGATCACATGTCTGATATTAATCCGGTATACAAAGTATCTGGCATTGAGAAAGATCCTGGTAATATTTATAGTGGATGTCCTTTGTTCAAAATGACCCGTGCACATCACGCAATCAACTCGGGATACCCCAATACACACATAACTGGAGACCAAGCGTCACAAATGGATGTACAACCATTAAATTTGTATCAAATGATGGATGCCACAGATGAATTAGAGTTAAAGTTCACGAGTCAACAACCCATTTGTGAATTATACAGCAATATCACTTCAGGCAGCACTGAACTGAATAAAATGTTGACGTCCATATTTAAAAAGAATGCATTTGAAGATCAACCGCTTGAAAATGAGAGTGTTACAAAAACCAATATAAATTTATTATCAGGTGAAAGGATTGGCCAATTTCAAGAACAGTTACTAGATAATACTGCGACGCTTAGCAATTCATTTAATGAAAGTTTTGAGACAACAAAGCCTAATTTAACCATTTTTGAGGAAGGAGATAAAATTAGCTTTTCAGATTATCCCAAGATGAATAATGAACCATTTCAACATAATTATGTTGCCCGTGAAGGAATACGGACAACGCTAGAAGCCAAGAGCAAAGAGATAATTAATTTGATTGATGAAATAATTCAAGATACTAGCATAGCCTTAGCAAACTGCGAATATGTTGAGAAAGAGAAATATGATCACATTTCTCCATCTGCAACGAACGTACGTACGAATTGTCTTCAAGAAGCCTTAGACGTTAATGTTTCTAAAGAAAATTTACCTTTAGTAAGTGTATCAGATAAAAATGTGGTGTCATACATACGCAAAGTTTTATCACAAGATGAGATAGGAAATGATTCCATCAATAATAGTTTTTTAAAAAATACGCAAAAGTATGTCTTTGAACGCAGAAATTCATGAAAAAATTCTGTCAAAGCCAAGGAATCATTTTAATATTCATTAATAACTTTAACTTCTCCTAAATTTTTCTAAATGTTTGCATTAAAGGTGATATTATACTTTAATAAGTAGTCAATTTTATCGGAATAATAACTTAAATACTAAATATATAGCCAAACAATACGTGATTTATAGAATATACTTTCTTACAATATAATGTTTTAAAAATATATTATTTAAGTGTTTTTAAATCAATGGTTTGGAATAAATAGTTGTTTTTATATTAAGAAGTTCTTACTATGAATCATTTTAAAATACAATTTATTACTCTAATTTACTTCATGATTGTATGTATTTGCAAATTCATTTATAATTTACAATTGATTTTTCTTTAAGAATGCAAAGCTTTTTTTTAAGAACGTAGATGAGTCAAAAGCAAGACACTTATTCAAACAAATACATTATTTATAATGTGAAATAATTATTTATTAGAATACTCTTCAATAAAATTATCAACATGGTACAAACTATGAGAAAAATACATAAAAGTATTCAATACAGGAAGTTCTTCGAAATATCTTAAGTTAAGAAAGAATAAGTTGGGTGTACCTAGAAAAACAAACACGGTATTAACACATTTTGAATATAAGTCACTGGTAGAATGTAGTGCTCTTGTATACAGAAACGGTTCATTAGGGTGCGCGTAATACGTAGCATCCCTGGTGTAAGGTGGCCCAAGGTCGTATGTATGGTTTAGTGAAAGGGAGGGGAAGTGACAGGTAACGCATAGTTTCACGTAAGAAGAGCATTATTTACTTAAAAAATACAAACTTTGTAACGTGATTTCCCAGAAATAACGCTACAAGGTACCCGGCCGGCTACAGTATGAGTTGGGGGGTGGGTTGAGGCTGGTGT
>CABFVZ010003048.1:0-18511 GCA_902151445.1 Timema monikensis
TCAGATAAATCTGTGTCGGGACCGAGGATTGAACCCCGGCCGCCAGCATAGAAGTCTGACACCTTACCCCTAGACCACCAGGTCACCGATATCTAAGAACTGTTGGTATCACCATGTGAAGAAAAGTAAAATTATATGACAGGAATTCCCAACCTTTTCAACTAGAGGGCACACTTAGTCAAAGACGATATTTTCACGTCATACTTTTGTAAAGGCTGTAATATAGCCCATTTTTCTATTACATTTAGATAAAAATTAAAATGATGAGTATCAAGATGCAGTTAACAATAAGTATAATCTTCTATCACTACTCTCATCTACTTGCAGAGCAAATTGCCTGCTCACTTTAATTTTTTCAACAAATGATGTTCTCAGACATTTCAGAAATACTTTGGCCTATCTTATTATTAGATAAAGACACTTTTGAAATTGGCTCTTTAGATTATTTTATAAGCATGGTTTCAATAATGATCTGAGAAGCTGGCCCAATCACATTTTCACCAATAACATGTGGTTTCGTGCTTTTTGCGACCAATTCTGCAACTTTTAATGTCACCTCAGGTGCACTATCTGAAATTTTAACAATTTTTTTCCATCTTATTTGTTCCTTGTGTTGGGATAATGGTTTTTTGGGACTCCCTGGGATGTTTTGGTGATTGGATGCCACCTCATTTGGCTCAGAAATATTGTTAATTGATCAGGCGTTCTCCACTAAAGATACAGACAGAAACTGGTCATTACAAACTTCTTTTCAAGTTAAACCTAAAATTTTCTATCACTATAACAATCTGGGAGGCTTAGAACTGGACTAGTAGTGGATGTATTGCGAGATGTTTAGTTAAAATAAAATCTTAGGAAATTTTGCCGGCACACTTCCAAAATTTGGTTATGAACCACTGCTCTATGTCATCCTTACCTTAAATTGGTTCTATTCATGACTCCTTGTTTTAGGAAATGATTTAATAGATAATTTGTTAGTAATTATTATGTTCAAATACAAAGAAAGTGCGTTTATACCATGTAACAAAACATGTTGTAGAACTATGTTAATTTTTAGCTTCTTACATTTGAGTGTTGTACAACATTAATATAACATCAACCAAAAACGACTCGAAATTTTATAACAAATTATAGTATTGTTTTATATACTTTGTATCATGGCATTTGGGAAGGAGGTTTGTTTGTTCAACTTGCGGTCACAATTTGTTTAGTGTTGTACAAAAATAAAATAAATGGTACGGTGCAACTCATATACTTTTTTCTCTCTTATCGTAAAATAGAGACATTTAATAAAACTTGCAATATTCGTGAAGCGAAATAATATATTTTGTTGCAGAAACACTCCACTAAAGAGCATCGTGAATAATTCTATATATTTTATATAAATCTTCTTTTATGAGTAAATTCACATTAATTGTAGTTTATTCTAAGTTTTTTTTATCTTGGCAAAGTTTATTTGAATGTTATGTAACAGAAGATAAAAATAAAACTGCAGTGCACTTGTTTGGTGTTGCTGACATGTTCCATAAAACGTTTGTGGACATCCTGCCCTGTGGTTACTTTCTAAGAGAGCTTCAAAAGATTTCATAAGCCCCAAGCGATGTCAAGGATAAACCATCTTTGACAGGACTAAGTCCTGCACCAGTGGTTTCGTGGTCTAACGCGACACTCTCTTGTTATACTGTACTGTCGGGGACTTAAAGATTGGGGTTCAGATCTCAATCGGGTGTACTAAGGGTGTTTTTTTTAATCCCACCCCCACGTATATTAGGGTACTTTTATTCTAAAACTTTAATCTTTCTCATATCTAATCCATTATCTTAATTAATTTGCGAGTATAAACTAAACGCGTTATCTACCGTGGTGTAGTTAGTTATTATTATTAGCACCGCGTCTTACTACCCGTTCAGCTTGTACGCACTTACGCTAATGTGTAATGGGAGGGTGATTGTGAGATGAAATGGACGACCTACAGTTTAACGTGGAGTCCGAACCACGGTGGAGGCATGGCGTTTCACACATTCACAAGTTGTGATTAATACACGTCTTGTCAGAGGTGAGGAAAGGGTTTGGTAATCAGATAAATCTTTGCCGGGACCAAGGATTGAACCCCGGACCCCGAGCACAGAAGTCCGACACCTTACCCCTAGACCACCAAGTCACCTCGTAGTTAGTTAATGCGCTGGTTGTGTGTTGGGCTAGACTGCTGGGGACGGGGGAGACCGAGGTTCTAATCTCAGTCGGGTGGTTTTCCTTAAATGGTTTTACACTCTCATTCCATTCAAATGCGGGTTCACTTCCTTTAAATTCAACCTTCCCAATTCTTAGAACATTAGCGTAATTAGTACTGTACATAAGCGTATGGGTAGTAAGAATCGGTGCTAAGAAAAAAACAAAACAAGACGTGTTGAAATAAAACCACTAAAAATCATCACATTTACAAGTTTTCATTTCAGTTTAATATAAACTAACTAAATACATACGTTTTACTTTGTCTAGACCCCTCAAAGAAAGAAGTATTGTGATGGTCAAAAAAAACCTGACTCGAGATTTTGATAAAGGTCAACATTTCATGACGCCCTGAAACCAAAATGTGGTTTTTGCAATGGCATCTGTCTGTCTGTACCTCAGGCTAGAGCCGAAAATATTTTACAGATTGGGCTAAAACTTGGTAGCTGGGGTTTATATTAAGGCCCCCCAAAGAGTTTTTTGGAATTATATATTTACTCCTAAAATTGAGGGTAGTTTATTGAAAGGCAAAAAGAGATAGAATTGATTTTCTCAAAATTCGATTTAACTATTTTGATTAAATGTTATATTTAGACACTGTTTATCACTATAAATAAGATGGAAATTCTCATTTTCTCATTAAAATGTTTTTGAGGGTACTTTAGATGGGGAAATTGTCCAATTTTCATCATTTCTCCGCAACTGTTTTCCAATGGGGTCGCAGAAAACCCTTCCCCATCATCATATCCGTAGGACCTACTGACAAATAAAAATCTATTATCTTTTTTTTAATATTCTAGATTCAATACTCTTAAGCAGTTGACTAAGTCTCTTATAAAAATACAATAAATTATCACTTGAAGTTTTAGCCTAGTATTTATTTAATAAATACGAGAAAGGCTCGCTAATATTTTTTATTAAACTTCACAGCGTTTATTCAAATAGGCCTACTATAAAAGTCTTAAAACTTGAGGTTTAGCCTAGTGGTCAACACAATACAATCTTGGGCTTAAAAGATATAATAGTCTTGATACAAGGACTTGTATTTTCTAATAGTGTATATTGATAACTGAGAAACACCCGCTATTTTTTTTATCACACGCTTCAATAGTATATTGGAAAAATAATTATTTAAAGATCACTAAAAACCCGTTTATTTTCCAAGGATAGCACGCCTACACCGAACTAATATTCACAAAAGAACACACGGATTACTAAGTAGCCGAATTAATATTAAAATTATTAAAATTTGTAATAAAATTATTAACAGTGACATAGACACGCCTTAATACTCAATAATAACGTATTTTGTTCGCTTCAACTTGTGGACACACGCACGTGGTTTTGTTAATAGTGATTTATACGATAATTCACTGTTGTAAGGTATATTTCAAATTGTTAGATTTTGGTTATGAGAATAACCGTTTGGTTGTTTGTATAGTTTTGAAGTTTGCGTTTGCTGTTTAATTCAAATTAATTATCAAAAGCAAGAGCTCGTTAAAAGTGCAAAAAAACAAACAAACAATATGACCACTAAATAGAGGCTACATCTGCCAGTTGATGACGTTGGCCAACTTGTTGGCGAGTGAATGGTGAATGGTATTAATACTCGTGTTTACAAAATCTAAACTTTATATTATTTCACAAACATTTTGTATGTCTTTTCCTCCTTACTATCACATTATGTTAAAGATATGCTAGGCTGATTATAAAAATATAAATAACTGAATATAATGCCATTAAATGTATAATTTCGCGCTCTATTTAACCTGTAATTAATTGCCACAATAGTTAAAAGAAAAACTAGAATGGATTTATTAGACTATTTTTCTTAAATCTGATTATGGAAAATACAATTCTACTGTAATCCTTAGGGAAGTATTGGTAAAAGTAAAGTATTGATCCTCTCTGAGCTGGTGTATTGTGAAATAACTTTCAAAAGCTTTTTGGTGTACATTGTTTTTCTAACCATCTCGTGATAAAAGGTACAGTTAAATTTTATTATGAAGGGCCTTATCTGACATTTGTAAAATTTATATCTACTTTTATGTATTCATGCGTCACATTATCTGCAGCACTTTCAATATAATATAATAATACTAACAAAATAGCACTAATAATATAGTAAAATGTTATCAATGGCCACAGAAAAAAAGTTTGTATCTTTTAAAGTTCTTTCTTTAAAAAATTGGACTATTATCAAAAATTCTATTTAGTATCAAGAGTATTAAAAATTTCTATAAACGGTCTTATTTCCATAGTTTTTTAGTATCACGTCTTACTAACCGTTCGGGTTATACACTAATGTACAAATTACGCTAATGGTTTTATGGATTAGAAAGGTTATTTATAGAGGGGGTGTACCCACATTTGCGTGGGGACTAGAGTGTAAAATAATTTAAGAAAAACTATCCTCAGTACACCCATAACACACTACATATCACATGATATGCATCACATGCATACGATAGAGTAGATCTAGTAGCTTTTCTGTCTTCCTATGAAAATTGGACCGTTATTGTCAACAAACTTGTAGTTTACTGGAATAAATAAAACTGCATCGTGGTGCTTTCATTATTTCCCCCTACTTTCCATTAAAAATAAAAGAGGTTTAATTAAAGCATTCATAAAGGGGATTTGACATTTCACTTTAGTTTCATGCGCTTTCCAATTATCTATAGGTAGACTCTCTAGGCTTACAAAGTTTCGTATTCTCTGATATACCGACGGCGGTAAGGTTGAGTTTCGAATCCCGACCCACTAAATCATTTCTATCTTTCCCTCAAAACAAATTAGGGTACATTTTCTTTAAGTTCTACCTGCCTCATCTCAACCCCATTTGTATAAATATGTAAACTTTTCGGACGGGTAGTAAGAAGCATAATACCGAGGAAAAATAAATGCTATGGAATTCTGAGAGGACTTTCTCACTCTAGTGTTTAGAAATAAGCTATGTGAAACAATTTTTTTTATATTTAGCACCGCTTCTTACTACCCGTTGAAACGAAATAATATACACTGGCAAACCCGGGGAAAAATTGCCTTATACTTACGTAAAACATTTTTTGAATCCCGGTTTTAAATGTTATGATTTTATTTTTAAAGAATTAAAGTAAAAAAAGAAAATAGATGTTGGGTCCACAGGTGTCAACACTTCGTATTAAAATCTCGTTTTCCGGTTAAAATCTTTGACATTTTATTAAAGTCCAATAGCTCAGAAATTATTGGTCTTATAAAAATATATTTCAAATGAAAGTTTTTATTTTTAATAGTACTACAATTTTGCAATGACAAGTTATTTAGTATCTCAAATAGTTGCGTAGATACGGAAATTTCCAGCTGTGTAAATTACTCTAAAAGTCATTTTGAGCCGATTTTGATTATTTTTTGTTTTATTTTTTTGCCATTTATAAGACTACTCTTCATTTTAGGGTTAAACAAACACACAGATGGCATTGCAAAAACCACTTTTTAGGGTTCGGGAGGTCATGAAATGTCGACATCCATCAATATCTTGGGTTAGATTATTTTTACGGTCGCAATACTTCCCCGTTATTGTTTATTTAATATTATTTAGCACCACGTCTAACTACCAGTTTGGGTTATACACTTCCCTTTAGTGTTCGAAAAGTTTTAAAAAAAACATATATTTGCGTATAACTGGAAAGTTATTGGTTTCATAAAAATATGTTTCAATAAAAGCTTTTTATTTTATATAGACCTACATATTTTCAATTATGAGTAATATAATATCTCAAAGAGTTACGGAGATATGATTAAAAATTATAATTTACGCATTGGATCGGAACCCGTAAGTCATTTTGAAGAAAAATTAAGTGTAGCCATTTTGCTTGTAATATTTATTTATCAATGCTTAGAAATTAAATTAAATCAAAATCGTTAGAGCCAGTTTTGATAAAATTTCTTTTTTCTTTTTTCACTCTTAAGAAAACTATCCTTCATTTCAGGGCTATATATCCAATTCCAAAAACCTCTCGGGCCAACCCTATGAAAACCTTAAATACCAAGTTTTAGCCAGATCGGTAAAATAGTTTACGCTTACTCCGAAGTAGGCCTACATACAGATGGATATTCGGATAGACACACGGATGGAAATGCAAAAACTACTTTATTTGATTCGGAGGGTCGTGAAACGTCGAAATTCATCAAAATCTTGAGTTTGATTTCTTTGACGATCACAATAATTTCTACCCCTGTAAAGGAGCGAGAAATTAAAAAGTTGTATTACTTTACAAGAACACGATTAAAATAAAGGGAAACTACATACGATCCGAACAAGGTAACCTCAGTATGTACAGTATATTTACACTCACAAAATGTTTCTGACTTTTAAATACAAGTCGTCGACCTCATCTTGGGGTAAAGTACTCTCTTTAAGATTAGATGTTCGTGGGTTCAAACCCAGCCTAGGTCGAATTTTTACTGAGCGATAAAAATCCGTAGCACAATTTCCTTCGGAGGGAAAGTAAATTCGTCGGTCCCATGTTGATTGTGGCATGTAAAAGAACCCTAGTTGGGGTGTGAAAATACCTTTACCAGGAAAATTAGTAGGAAAGTTCACTCTCACTCATAGAAATCCTCATGGGGTGATATAATCAGTCGGTTCAGAAAGTGCATTTTATACATCTCAAAATAAGGAAATAATATTAAATCAAAGTCCCACATTCTATGACTGATATTGTACTTTATTAAATACATTGTTATTATTATTATTATTATTATTATTATCATTATCATCACCACGTCTTACTACCCGTTCGGTGTATACGAACTTACACTAATGTGTAATGGCAAACATGTATTGTAAGCAACCCCTTACTCTTTACAATTATATAATAAAACTAGTGGGTTAGGTTAGGTTAGGTTAGGATGCAAACACAATACAACTTAAACTGAGATAGAGATGTTTCGTTCGTGAACGAGCCAACAAGCGGTGTAACCATATAAGCCCCAGACACTGCAAAAAATGGTGCACTTACGATGGACCTAACTTGTGTACTTCTGATATAGGCCTACTCCAAAACAAGTACACAAATTTGGCCTGTACGCTTTTAATATTTAAAGTGGAAATATAAATTTTAAATTTCCGAAAAAATTATTAAATTCAGGGTAATAATTTTATTGATATAACCTTTATTTCCATACGACTTTCACATCAACCGTAGGTGAGCTTCACTGAACCCTCAATCCTAGATTTCAAAAAAAATCTGAGGCCTACAGAATGAATCCCGCTTTGGTGGTCGCATGGTCTTCTATAAGGCCCCACTCTCGTAATATGTTGAGTTTCCAATGACAGGAAAATCGGGGTTTGAATCTCGGTCACGTGTACTGAGGTTGGTCTTTACTAACTGGTTTCCCACTCTCCCTCTACGCAAACACGGATAGATTTTATCCCAATTATACCTTCTTCGTCTCCCCAATATTATAATAATTAACATACACCCAATTTGTATAGCCCAAACGGGTAGTAAGACGCGGTGCAAAGATATAATAAATAATGCTTATCTTTTTGAATAACTAAAAATTGACATATTTTCAAAGTTCACCAAAGTGATGGCCGTGTGACGAGGGCATCACATATGAATTGAACTATTCACCGTTGACGGGGAGATTGGCGTTGGAGTCCCAACCAGGTTCCCTTTGCATGGTTTTCTATTTGAAAGTGTTACCGGCACATTCCCCCATCCTCTTCTCCCGCTTTCACTAGTGCAAGCACCACTACAAGACGAAACAATAAGTTCCTCGAAGTCGTGAACTAGGATCCCCTCGAACGTGATATTAATAGGATGTTGGAGACTTCGGTCAGGCTTGTTTGGACGTCATCGTGTCCGGAGAGGCTACTATTAGTTACAACCAGCCGAATGGCTACTATCAAGAAGTGTAAACAAAGGCTTCCTCCTATTTGAAGTCGTAAATTTCCGGAGCTTTTCGCTCTGTTGACACCCATATCCTTTGTTTGATCTCTTCCCGTCACTAGGGGGTAGACACGGGGTTGCCACCTTTCCCAAAATGAAATAAGGCAGGGGTGGCCAACCCGCGGCACGCGTGCCCCAGGTGGCACGTGGAAGCATTTTAAGTGGCACGCCTAAAGTAACCAAATATAGCAATAACAAATTTGATGAAAAAATAAATCACCTAATTGGGCCACGTTAAGTTTCTAAAAATGTTAGGTCTACTAAGTTGGCCGTCTCTGTTGTATTGTTTCCCGCTACTCAAGCTTTCTCTTCCCTTTCCACTACTACCTCAACCCCGTCTCCCCTTTCGTGCCACCACGACTAGTCCAGCAGTCAAGGACACATTCCTCAGTCTGCACAAATCACATTTTTCTACTCAGTTTGTTGTTTGGTGCCGAACTGACTGGTGCGTACTGTGTTATCCTCCACTGTAAAATATTTGTTTCTATAGTGATTCACTTGCTGTTAGTATCGTTTTGTAATGGCCTTAAGTAAGCTACTTCCAAAAGGAAGTATGAGGACGATATTGCTCTTCGGGAGTTTAATAGTGAATGGGAAGAACAGTTTTTATTTACAAAAGGAAACTCTTCTAAACCTGTGTGTCTTATTTGTGGGGCTAGTGTTGCAGTTCCCAAAAAGTTTAATCTAAATCGGCACTTCAAACAGATGCATCCCAATATTAACATTAAATATCCAATTGGCTCAGTATTAAGAGCAGAAGTTGTAAATAAAAAGAAACATTCACCAACTGGGCAACAAATGCTTTTTAAAACAAAAAGTAATCAGCTGATGACAATGGTCAAAGTTTCTTATGAAATCGCCCTCATCATTGCTCGAAAAAAAAAAAGCCATACTCCGAAGGAGAAGAGCTAATAAAGTCAAGTCTAAAGGCCTTCGCAAAAGCCACTGAAGATCCTAATGTCATTAAAATGGTGGATGACGTTGCACTTTCAAGAAATACAGTTATGCGGCGGATCGATGAGATGTCTGGTGACGTTTGCAAACAAGTAGTTTCGTGTATCAATACTTGTAAATACTTTTCCATCACCTTGGATGAGAGCTGCGATATAAGTGACACTGCTCAACTTTGTGTTTATGTGCATTGTATCAACGATCAATTTGATGTCACTGAAGATCTTGTAGACTTGCGCCAGCTAGTTTTATGTAAAGGGGAAGATATTTTGAAAGAAATAAAATTAGTCATTGAAAACAACAGTTTAGATTGGGATAAATTAGACAGTGTTTGTACGGATGGGTCCCCGGCAATTACTGGCAATGTAAACGGTTTTGTAGCTTTGTTTGGAAGCTTATTTGAAGCGTAAAGTTTTTAAATACCACTGCATTATCCATCAAGAAGCCCTTTGTGCCAAAGACATGAAATTCTCTTCTGTGCTCGATCCAGTGGTGCGATGTATCAACAAGATCCGAGCTAGGGCGCTGAACAAAAGGGAATTCCATGAACTCCTTGAAGCAGAATCGGAAGACAAACACCGTGGTGAGCTTCTACTTCATCGTAGTGCCCGTTGGTTGTCACAGGGAAAGGCACTTGAGAGATTTTGGAATTTAAAGGGTAATGTTCTGAAGTTTTTGGAAGAATGAAGACTGGCTATGGGAGTTAGCTTTTCTGACGGATTTTATGGGTCACCTTAACAACTTTAATCAGCGTTTGCAAGGTAAAAATAACATGTTTCCGACCCTATTCAGTTCTATTCAGGCTTTTAAAGCAAAGCTCACTCTGCTGGATCACAATTTTTCTCAGAATGAGCTCTCCCAATTTCCTCGAACGAAAACACTTTCTAACACTGAATGTAGTGGTGGGATTCCAGGCTTTAATAAATATAAATATGCTATTTCTGATTTGAAAAACTCTTTTGAAACTAGGTTTTCAGACTTCCAGGATGAAAAGAAAAATGTTCAACTTTCCACGAATCCTTTTTTCAATTTCTATGTATGAAATGGTTCTCTACCCTTCTGATTTACAAATTGAAATTCGTGATATTCAGAACAACGCTGCAATTCACAGCAAGTACAAGGAAGTACTTGGGAATCCATCCAGCCAAGAATTTTCCATCTTCTGGAAAATGCCTTCCCTCGTGCCAGTATCTTACATTAAGAGACATGGCCTTGAGATATTGTTGTAGGTTTGGTTCTACGTACATCTGTGAGTAAACATTTTCACTTATGAACTTGGTCAAAAATAAGTACCGTTCAGTTCTCACTGATAAGCATCTAAAAAAACCTGATCCTTCTTGCTTCTTCCTAAACAAATCCAAATATTAATGAGCTTGTTAACGTTAAAGGGATCCAGAAACCTCACTGAAAGCTGAAATATTTATTTTTTATTATTAAAAATTGTTGTGATGTCTACTATTATTCAGTTGTCTTCTTATTGCTGTTTTTATTAACTATCATTAATAGAACATAGTCACAGAATTACAGCGTGTGAACAGTGTACAGTAGCTGTTAATTATTTTTGGAATGAAAATTCTTGAAACATGCAATTTTTCATTAAAAGTTAAATATTTTATATGGGGTTTTTCTAATGTATTTTATGATGTCTTATCTGAGAAACACAGGTATAAACTAAACTCCTAATATAATTAGCAATAAATAATTATATAAGTTATATTATAGTATTATATTATCAATTTTTAAATGGGCTTTATTTATTATTGGCTATATTTTTTCTAAAGGTGTTGTGAGTACTGAAGTTAAGTTAGGTTTGAGATTTTGGGGTGGAGTGGCACGCCAAGGGTTCTTTGCGCAAATAGTGGCACGCCAGGAAGAAAGGTTGGCCACCCCTGAAATAAGGGGTATTTTCAGTGATTTATTCACCTAAAAGCTATTTAAAGATTACTGTTTGATTTTAAGTTTTTTTTGCATTGTGTCTTACTACCCGTTCGGGTTATACGTATATTTATTAATTCTTATAAGGGTTTTATGGATTAGGAAGGTTATACTTAGAGGAAGTGTACACACATTTGTGTGAAGAGAAAGTGGAAAACAATTTTTTGCTTACAGCCGACCGAGATTTAAACCTATATCCTATGGTAGCTTAGTTTGTAGGTCGTAGTTGGACACAGCTATGTAATGAAAAAGTTTACGCTAAGGTGCGTATTGGCTTGAGCATTTTACTTCGAACGAACAGAACAAGTACTGGAGGCTAGAGCTCAGTCTCAAAATGGATTTGATATTGGCAGCAGGTTCTTTCTTAGTACTGTGTGCATTGACTAAAAAGAATAAATAGAGGGACAGGAAATTGAGGATAAGGCGCCTGTCTTGTAAGCGTCAAAATACAAAACTTTTAAGGGGATTGGACGAAGGACATTTCCGAAATTTAATCCGAATGTCATCTCAAGATTTTTCGATTTTGGTTAACCTTGTCAGCCATAAAATTGTGAAGGACACAAAGTTCCGTAAAGCAATACCAGTGAAAGATTATTTGGCACTAACGTTATACGTTTTTTAGAGACTGGGGATTCATTTGCAAGCTTGCAGTACCTGTCCTAGGTTTCAAAACAACGTATTGGTGTTATAGTTATGTAAGATTATGTCGCATTGAACGAAGCACTCAAACATTGCACCAAGGAATGTATGCTTAGTATATTTTTGTTTAGCACCACGTCCTACTAACTGTTTGGGTTATACGCTTTTGTACTAATTTCGCTGATGGGCTAGGGATTAGGATGGTTGAATTTAGAAGATGTGCACTCGCATTTTCGTGGAGTGGGAGTGGAAAAGAATTTAGGAAAAACCTCCCTCAGTGCATCCAACTGGGCTCGAACCATGATCTCCCCAACTTTGGGGCCAGTCGAACACGAGAGTGGCGCGTTAGACCACGCGGCCACCGAAGCGGGTCTTAATATGTTAATGTAGCATGCCCATGATAGGAAGGAGCCTGGATGACATACATTACTTGTTACAGCATGTAGTAAATGCTGCTCATTATTATTTTTTATTACACTATGGAAACATTATTATTACGATAGTTCCGTTAAGAAAGTGATAAACAGTATATGTCATATAATATAGTCGAGGTTTGTAACATCCGGGTCGTTCCTATTGTGGATAGACTATATTTAATTTTAGCACAATAATTAGTGTAGAGCCTAGTAATACAAATTAATATGTAGAATAAAAATTAAATAAATTTCATTATACTAATGTTTTTTACATTATGTGATTTTATGGGCAAGTAGTTTACAGAATTTACACACACACAAAAATACTGTACTTATTCTTAAATGTTGAGGGTTCCATAGCACTGGGTTTTCTTCATAGATAACTATTTACCTCAAACATTCTTCACGGCCCACTCAATCGCAGCAAACACTCCTAAAGTTTCGAAAAGGTGTGAAAACACGTATCCACTGAATATAGGCGAACAGCTAACGTCCTTAGAGCACTCCCAAAAAAACCGACAGTTGTTAAATAGCGTTCGGCTCATTCGGTTCCGTTCGGCGCGTGGTCTTGAACCGGTATTCACTTGAGCATTTTACTCTGAACGAACCAAACGTGCAAAAACGAATGCTCAAGTGAATACACACCTCCACATTCAAGGCCGTAACCAGGAAGGGGTGTTTTGGGGGTTCAAACTCCACCCCTAAAAGCTGTCAAAATACTGTTTTAGTTACGGTCTAGACAAATAAATAAAATAGGAGTACCTATCTATATAGCTTGTAACCACCATTTTTAATGTTTATGTACAGTACATTAAAAAAATAGTTGTGATTGTGTTCATTAGTCTGACAACAAAGCAGGTTAGACTAAGATAAAATATTAACGGTGGAAAAGAGAAGCGTTAGAGACAGTGGGGGTAGCTGGGTAAGTCCTTGAGATTAAGAAACAACAAAACCTTTTAACTTGAGACTATGCAAATGGTAGTTCCGAGGACACGTCACAAATGGGTCGGCAAAGAAAAAAAGAATCAGAGCGCGGTGATAGGATAAGTTTAAAAGGGGAAGGTGTGTCCGATTGAGATATCCACCCCCAACTGGTTACAGTGGCAGTTTGAGAACAACCTGCGGGGAGATAAGTGCATGCTATAAATACTGTGACATCTGACATGTGAAGAACGCTTTTAGTTTGGTAACGGTGCTGTCACTAGCCCTCCTCTCCCCTTTCAGTCTGGATGGTCGTGGCACAGCTGTTGGGCTCACCTTGGTGGTTCGTGGAGCTACCACGACCGGCGCGAGTTGGGTGAGGACTCATGACGCACCGGGACATTATAGTAGGTTAGGTAAGTTAAAAGTTCACGGGAGTTACAAGTCATGATGAAGTCTGGCCATGTGTTGATAACTCTTCTTTAGGATGTTCTTAAAGAGTTTTGAGGTGTGGCCAAAGTGGCCTTGCAAAAAAAAAAAAAATTGTGGCCTTTTTTATGAAAAAAATGCTTAAAAATTAGTTTTTCTAACGTAACTAAAAAATGAAAAGCATCGGATGAAAACATTTCGAGTAAAAAATGATGTGAATAATATTGCCTGCAACTTTGTCCCTAGTTAATTTCTTGATAAATCTAATAGTTTAAGAGAAAATTATATCACAATTTAGGGGTCCCCTCTCACAGCTGACTGTCCAGATCTTCCCTCCTGACCCTACTTATGTACCCATTTGTTATAAGTATGAGCATGGTCACGCGGAATCTAGAGGGAAGGCCGGGTGGCAGCCGCTATGGGAAGAAAACCTGGCCGAAGTCAATTCTGTATTTAGTAAAATACATGTGGTACAAGCAAAACTAAATAGATGAAATGAGGGTTCTTCTCAATTAATTTCCTGACTGCTTGCGGCTGTACCCAGGGGCCTATTAAGAGCTTCTTCCACCGCCTTCACCATCGCGGTATTGTCTTCCGTACACCGGCGAAGGGATGGTAGTGGGCACAAGCCCCGGAGGGTATATGGCTGCTCTGGCCTCTCCACCTGCTGCTGCGATGTCCGTCGTCCAGCCCTTTGTGAGGGCAATGTAGACGACGTTGATTATTTGTGTCAGAATTTGTTGTGTGTTGTGATATCTTGACGCGATCGTAAGGAGTAAGTTGGCTTTGTGCTTGTTCCGTCCTGGTGGGAGCTCTGCCGCCTTGGCCTTAAGCACCAACGTCCTCCGCAGGGCTGAGTCTCTTTCATCGTCTAGCAGTTGGGTCTCTGCTGGGAGAACAGAAGCCCATGCTTCCCGCGTTGGGACAATAAGTCCTTGCTCCCGGCTATTGTTGTTCCTGGGGCTGAGCTGGTGGCGCTGCTGGCTGATGAACAGACTGAGGGTGAGCTAGCTGGTCAACTCTTGCCTCTAGTTGTCTAAAGTATCCCTGGTTCGAGTTCAGCCTTTGCGAAATCTCCTGAAGGAGCACCAGAACTTGTTGGGAGTCCTCTCTGGGCATGTGCTTTGTGTTGGACTCAGTGCTGCGTCGGAAATAGACTTGCTTCTTTTTTTTTTTTTACTGGTGACGGGTCTAAGTGATCAGACTCTACTCAGAGTCACTGCTGACTCACCCTGCGCTATGAAGCTGGGAAATTATGGCGGAGTCCTGGGCTTCAAATCCTCGGTATTCGGACTCAAATCCTATTCTAACGAGTTGGTGATTATCTGGCCCTCTGCGAGCGGACTGGGATCAGATCCCGAGGTGGAAGGGCTGATTGGACCCGAGACCGTCTTTCCAGAATGGAGGTCCGTAGTGCTGCCTTCTAAATCTACGTCTATGAGCGAAACGTCCGTTCCGCTGATATCGGTAATCTTTGTCAAGGTGTGGGCAATTGCAGTTAGCTGTTCCCGGTGCTGCTTCTTAGCTGCGACGAGTCTCAAAATTCAGGAGATGTTCATTGCTCGAGACATCAAAAGTTGTTGGGGTTTCCTCCCACAGCCAACTGTTTGTCTGATTTGTCTTATAATTTTTCTGTAATTATATACTTATGGTATGTAACTAATTACACAAAAATAGTTTAATGTTATTACTTAAGATTTTGAAAAGAACAAATGTTTGTTTTTAGTTACATTGCTGCATACAATAGGTTCCCATCTACTC
The DNA here is from genome assembly GCA_902151445.1 of Timema monikensis. Lineage (NCBI taxonomy): Eukaryota > Metazoa > Arthropoda > Insecta > Phasmatodea > Timematidae > Timema > Timema monikensis. Next base: position 15,218 of record CABFVZ010003048.1, read on the forward strand.
ACAGGCGGTTGTAATGGTAATCCCAAAAAAAACTATTACATTGTGATGCAATTTTTTCTTAAACCATTAGATATATTAAGAATATGATGGGAATCAAAGTTTTAGACAATAGTACGCACAGAATATTTTACCCTAAAAGATTTCCTCTAGCACTTTTAATTTTTGAGCTACATTAGAAAAACAAATCTTTAAGCATTTTGTAATCAAAATAATGGTCACCATTTTGTTTATTTCACAAAGCCACTTTTCCGCCCCCCCCCCTCCCCCAACTCTTTAAGAAGATCCAAATTAGAGTTGTTAGCATATGGCCATACTTTATCATGTCCTGTAACTTACACATATGTATTCACACCTACTATTAGAGAAACCGCTGGCTTGTGGACTAGATTTGATCGAGGTTAAGGAAACAGATTGGTTAATGGTTCAATAATGAATTTTGAGATAAAACACTTGTTTAGTCACTGGTGACAAGTGTTAATATCGAAATACCTAATGTCTCACTACCATTTGTAAAGACTAATCCAATAAATAATCCCTCAACGTGTTTATACAGCTTTATTTATTTTTCAATATTTACTATGTAAGCAAAGATAATTAATCAATCGAGTCAGCGTGTTGTGAACTGGTTAATGCTGGTTCAGGGTGGGCACCATTACATCGCATGTCCATTACATCGCGTTTTAGGAACAAATACATTGCAGGTCCATCACGTCGCATTCCCCCCACCTCTCTATACACAGCTAGCCCTACTCTGACGTACAACCAATAGGATTGAAGGGGCGTATATATACAATTACATCGCAAGTCCATTACATCGCATGTCCATTACATTGCAGATCCATCACGTCGCATTTCTCCACCTCTCTACACACAGCTAACCATATTGACCAACATGATCCCAACAAGTTGTGTTACAATATAAACGCACTCCCAACTTGTTGGGGATGTTAGCCAACATGTTGATGTTGGGCGAGCTGGTCAGAGCCAACAAGTTGGGTTGGGTTGTGTTGGATCATTTGCTAGAGATAATAAACAACCAGCCCAACATGTTGGCCGAGTTGAGAGGTTCTGCACATGCGCTATCAAGTTGAATGAGTGTCTTACCTTGGTGAAGCATGTGTTTTATTTTCAGATTAGTTTAACTTTTAAAATCGGGGCTAGTGTATTTTTGTGATCATGGAATAGAACAAAGCTAATACAGTTAAACTAATTGATTTAAATTCTGAAAATGGAAAAATTACACCTGGACACGTGAATCGAACCCGGGACCCGTGTTCAGGTGTCATTTTTTAATTTTCAGAATTTATGGAGATGGAGAATTCCTCATTAAAAAGAATAAATAATAATATCTTCGACTACTAGATTCTTAATTGAGTTATATCAAAAGTATTTTGTTCTTTGTGATGTCTCATGTGTACAAAGCTATCAACACCAATTTACAAATGTAGGTAACTCATTATTACCATATACACACCTTCAATTCGACGTCTAGCAAAAAAAACTTTGAACGCCCTACCGTTTCTTAAGTTTTGGTTTTTCTGCAAGAGTACACTTCCGGTCATCACAGTAAATGAAGAAACGGCAAGTAATACGTCGTTATCCATGGCTAGAAATGTGTAGACTGATTTTAAAAAGGTGGAGGAACCAGGATGTTGGTCCAACAAGTTGGCTAAAATAAACACAGCTTACTTTTCCACATGTCTTGTCTTCCAACATGTTGGATCCAGCTTGTTACATAATAAACGAGGCTTCACTCTCACTATAAAGGTAGTTTGGTTGAAAAGATTATGTGCCTGACTCCCCTTGTTGGCAAAGTTGATTAGGTTAGACACTCGTTCAACTCGATAGCGCATGCACAGAACCTCCCGACTCGGCCAACATGTTGGGTTGGTCGTTTATTATCTCTAACAAATGATCAAATGATGGACCTGCAATGTATTTGTTCCTAAAACGCGATGTAATGGACATGCGATGTAATGAACTTGCGATGTAATGGGCTTGCGATGTAATTGTATATATACGCCCATTCAATCCTATTGGTTGTACGTCAGAGTAGGGTTAGCTGTGTATAGAGAGGTGGGGGAAATGCGACGTGATGGACCTGCAATGTATTTGTTCTTAAAACGCGATGTAATGGACTTGCGATGTAATGGACTTGCGATGTAATGGTATACACCCGCTGGTTCACAACCTGGTTAAGTTTTGTGAGCTTAGTGTGTGGTGTAGACTAGTGTTAATTAAGTTAGTTATTGTGTAGGTTATACTGGTTTACTCATCCTGGATGCTAACTTTTGTTTTTTAAGTTAACACTATGAATTCCAGTATACAAACAAAACAAGCTGGTCTACTAACGTTTTTTGTAGAAAGATACATTCAGAGAGAGAGAAAATGTTTGCTGTCAAAAAGGTGTCTTCCTATCTGAATCTGACTCTAGGAAGGATTGTCGGAATAGCTGGGCACAAGCAGTCCTAACCCCTCTTCTCAGCGCCATCGGCCCTGAGTCTTCAATACATTTGGCCAAGTTGGAAATGTATTTATTTGATTAGATCACAGTTTTGGATTAGCTTAGGTGGGAAGGTGTGACTCGAACTTTTATCCAAGCACGAGTTATTAAATATCTAACTTTATTAGAGAACGAAGAAATTATCTATAGAATTACCCATGTTGGGTTAGTGGCGACGGAATCTTATTTGTGTAGAGGAGGTGGGGTGAATATCCAACAAGGAATTTTGAGGGATTTTCCAGAGGCTTTTTCTATGGCAAAAGCTCGTCAATTGGATGCAACTGTTGCATAGGTCTTCCCCTGGAATATTTTTGGAAATTACATTCCTCTATAATCCCATTGGAGTGGTTTTACTTCATATATTTTTTAATGTAGAGAGTTCTAGAAGATATTTAGAACATTCTTCACCGATTTTTTTATTTAATTCAATGACTTTAGAACCAATCTGAAGTTATTTTTAAACGTAATATGATACAAAATATAATAAGGGAGTGAAATAAATTTAAAAGGGGGAAAGGGAGGTACGAAAATGTATTCCAGGGGTGAAAATTATTTTAAAGAGGCAATGCACACCCTCCATTTATACCTGTGCTACCACTTATGCCATTATTTAAGAAGTACTCAGTATACATTTTTAACTTTCGAACTGTAAGTTTCTAAATGTTAAATAAATTGATAGCACTTAAAGTATTTAGTCCCTTCCATTAACTAATATTAAAATAAACTGCATATATCTCTAAGAGTCATTTAATAGCCGACATCTTTCTTTGACTGTAGCATAGCCCCCCCCC
>CABFVZ010003048.1:21028-55017 GCA_902151445.1 Timema monikensis
TTAAATATTTAGGAACAACTTTAACTAGCAATAATGTGGGGAATGCCAGGCCTCCACCGTGGTTCGGATTCCACGTTAAACTGTAGGTCCTTCATTTCATCTCACAATCACCCTTACCATTACACATTAGCGTAAGTGCGTATAACCCGAATGGGTAGTAAGACGCGGTGCTAATAATAATAATAATAATAATAATAATAACTAGCAATAATGAAATTGTATTAGAAATTAGGAAAATGATACAGTTGGGAAATGCATCTTTTTATTAGGTCAGTAAGTTGTTGACATCTTGCCTGCTTCTAAGTAATGTAAAACACATAATACACAAAACAATAATTTTACCGGTTGTTTTCTATGGGTGTGAAACGTGTTTTCTCATATCTTAAATGACTAAAACCAATCTAGAATGTTCTAAAACAAGGTGCTTAGGATTTAGGAATATATTTGGTCCCAAAAAGGGATGAGGCTATTGTAGAGGGGAGGAGGTTACATAATGATGAGTTACATACACTGTAATAATCACAATACATTGTTATGATAATCAGATCTCGTAGGTTACGGTGGACAGGACATACAACATGAATGGTGGATTATAGAACCTTGTTTAGGGTACTGACGGGAAACCCCAATGGTAATAGCCCATTGGAAAGACCTAGATATAGAAGGGAGGATAACATTAGAATGTACCTGAAAGAGATAGGGTGTAATGACGGGGTCTGGTTAGAACTAGCTTAAGATAAGAATAGATGGCGTACATTTTTAAATACAGCAATGAACTTTCGAGTTCCTAATCCCTTATAGTAAGTAGATAAAATCAAATAAATCTCAAACACAAATCTAGTTTACAAAAAAAAAAAAAAAAANAAAAAAAAAAAAAATTAACCAAACAAACCCAGCCTTCATGGAGTATACAGTCTGTCATTCACCGCTGTATAAATTAAGTTTCCATCTCAAACCTCGGTCGAAAACAGTTACAAGAGCTGCTTTGAGTAAACCTAATCACTTCTTAAATGATTATAGTCATACTCAGGAAAAACTTTTTAAAACAAGATATACTTATTATTCTGTCTATATAGAACATATTTATGTATGGCTATAAGAGCAGTTACACTTTGAAACTTCGCCATTTTGACACATTGGTGCTACACGCGCCATCAACGGCTGAACACGGTCCCTATATTTGGTTGACAACAAGACAGCAGACCTTGCCGACAGCAGTAAAAGCATCAACATCATAGTGTTCATGCAACACACATCTTACATTGTTACCCTACATGGCTGCATCACATGAGAAACGAGCCCTGAAAGCCAGTTAAATGGCCACGAAATTTGACTTCAAAATATTCGACACATCACCGCGAGCCAAAAAGGCTACATAAATGTATATTGATGTTTTTGGTGCATTTATACTAAATTCAAAATAAACATACAATACTATGTTTACTATACTGTGTTCACCACCAAATGTAACCCATGAGTTGTTACCTTATAGGGCAAATATCCAAGGACAAAAAATAATATTCAGAATGTCTAAACGATTTCATAACGCTTCAATATATGGCCATAGTGTTAAACTCAACAAAAAAAGCTGTAGAACATTCTTGTTATAAACCACCGGCATCAATTTGTTAAATATCAAAACTTCTTGTAGTTCACGTTGGCTTCAATAGACAAAGATAGTGTTTCAACATTAATTTTTTTTTTTCCCGGATTCCCAGTTTTAAAAAAATAGTTAATTTCAGAGTCGGTCAGACAGGCAAAATTATGTAATCGTGGCAGTGGCTAATGAATATACTAAATAAGGTTATAGGCAGTGATCTCTATATTATACTGGATGGACATAAACATACCCATTTCCAAGGACCAAATCGTGACGCTCAAGTTTATCGTCTGCTTCATTTTGGGGGGACAAATTTAACAATTTATTTCAATGTTCTTATGCGAAAAAATGTCTTTGATGAATAAACGTGTTATTGTTTGAAAATAATGAAGTATATTACAACACACTTGCCTGAAGAAACATTTAGTTTAAGGGATTAACAATTTAGTTTTACAGGTAATACTGTACAAATACGAATACAATCTTTAATATACATACATATGTAGTTAACATACATATGTAGTTATCATACATGTTGTTTACAGTCTGTCAAGACTACACTTATATTTAAAGTTGGTTATTAGCCTGTATATTTGTTTCAGAAACCATAATATATTGAAAGTTCGATAAATATAATGAATAAGGTATCTTAAAACGTTATTACATTTGTTTGAATGACAAACTTTGTATAGTTGCCATACGTTCATACGATCACTTAGGCCATAGGCTTGTCGAAAGTATTATTATATTACCATTGATTTATTTTTAAAGTTGGCTCATATTTTGTATCGTGCTTTCAGAAACCATATTATGTTGAAAGTTCGATCATTTTTATGAGACTGGTTAGCTAAAAACTGTATTACATTTGTTTGAATGGCATACTTTGTGTAGGAGTCTTACTGTAGCATGTTAAACTGGCTGTTTAACATGTACAATAAAAATATCATAAATATATTCAACACGATTAATACAAGATCTAATATATATTCTAATAGTGTGTGGCAGGTATTAACTCACGGTGAATTCATGTTGCCGGGAAACTCACAAACTTCAGGAAAACTGCCCCAGCTGACTATGCTGGTACCATTTTTTATTTTTTCTAGCAGAACGACATCTCATCAGCAGGCCCCGCTTCAAGGAAATGGCAAATAGCTTTTCCTCTGGGTGTCACACCATCAAAGAGCGCTAGGGGTCATTCAGCGCAATTTCGCAACTTAGCTCCCTTTTCCTTTTAGATGTTCAGATGCATACCTCCCCCGAGTTCGTCAGTTCTGTTACTATATAAGCGGCATTCCTCGCCTCACATATTTTATTTAATCAATTCGACGGAGGAAGAACTAGGACGTAGTTCTATATCGCCGAAAAAACTACTGGTGAAAAAATACGATGTATTGGCGTCGGTCTCTCCACCTCGTCGAAGATGAAGCCTCACCTGGGACTTTAAGTCTTTCTAAGCTAGAATCTGGTTTAGATTCGTAACACCTCTTTAACTATGTCCATTAGACATAGTTTTTTGTATTAGAGTTTCTGACTTTTTATGTTCATCAAACATAGTGTTTTGTGACAGAATATCTGACTTTCTATGTCCGTCTGACATAATTTTTTGTGTCAGGTCGTCTATCTTTATTTTCTACGCCCATAAGGCGTAGTTTTGAATGTTAGTCTTAACGCTATTTTTCCATGTCCATCAGGCATAGTTTTATGTTTGTCAAAGATCATACATGTTTTCCTATACCCATATGGCGTAGCTTAGAATGAAGGAATTAATGCTCTATTGATCATGGTCCATACGACTTTATTTACTATGTCAGCGTGTCGAACTTCTTTTTCTAAGTTCTTAGAACATAGTTTTATATATAAGGGAATTATAATGACTCTCTAAACGGTATGACCATGTTTAGAATCTCTTTATGGTTGAAATCAGGTTATCTGACGTTTTCTTTAATGACCTAGTTGGGTCAGTGATAGATAGCAGTCTCTATTGTTTCCTTTTTGGTGTATCTATTTACGCTGCGAAACCTACGGGAGCTCTACCTGTTCATAGTAGTGGCCCGCGGGGATAGTGCTTTGTCTCCAGTCCCTTCAGACGGCATTTGTAATAAGTAAAACAAATATTGTTTGTACTATTTATTGTGTGCTCAATTTAGGGTGGAAATATAAATATACTACTGAATATCTAGGCAGTACTTATTAGGAATTGACCGGCCACGGTAATTTAACCGCATAGATTCCTGATGACTCGCCTTTTACTATTTGTAATGTGCTAGTTCCTCTTCAAGGAGATTATTCTTAGGTTTTCGTAACTCTCTATGGAGTTAACTCGAGCTAGCTAGCTTGTATAACTATCATCATAGTAACTCTGTAAAGTTAGGATTAAGTAGCCCTAGTTTTCATTCATTATAATTTCACTATTATTCATGAATCATGAATAGACCTTTCAGGTCGTAGTCTGGGATTATCTTGGCTGGATTGTATTTATGTATTGTGGGTTAATCTTATATTATTATTTGTTGTCTATCTTTGGCTGCCACTGTGTTGAGGCAGACGCTCCTTCGTAGGAGAATGAACGTTGATCCTTATTTCTAGCGTTACTAAACTATATGTTCAATTTTATTTTTGTTAGTTCCTAGTCATCAAGGAACTTATTTATATTCCTGCCTATCGGGAAGTATACGACTATGACAACTTAATAATGTTATCTTTAATAACAATGAACTATTTGATTTCATATCAATTTTAAACTCTCGTAATTCTATTTCTCCTGTTTACATTTAAATAAAATTATTTGTTATACTTGTATATTTCTCTTATGTCTAATCCTTCCCAAAACTTCATGATATAATTTTTTTAATTGTAATTGTCACTTCTTCTACTTGATAGGAGAAGCGAGGATTCATTACTTTCAAACGATAATTTAGGTTATAGGCGTACAGGAAGTACGGTATCTACAAAACCCTTATTTTAGTAGAAATCCCAATCTGTAGGCTTTATTTTGCACCAGAATACTATCATATATTAGTATTTTGGTAGGATAAATGGCAATTTAGAACGGAGTAGAAATTCCCTTCTAGAAGGTATTTTATCCTACCCTAAACACTACTATAGGTTAGGATTCTGATACGAGATAAAGTTTTTCAAACTAGCTTCCTTCAAATATCAACGTATACATTACATAAACTTATTTAAAGAAAAAACTCGCCAGTTTCGAACTTTGTTATGCTTTTCAAAGCTTTAACACATTTATTTTATTTTATTAATCACACATTGTTGTATCTAATATAGTCAATAAAATTAATGAACGATGTCAAAATGCCTCATTGCCTTGTATGAGTGTAAGAAAGAAAGAGATACATAAAAGTTTTATTCTCTTACACAATGTTATGAAGACGACAGCTCAGAAATTTAAGACACAGATGTCTATTCAGCTATATTAGAGGTCAATGGTTATATATTATCAAAATATATACGTAAACTTGAAAAAAAAAAAAAATGTATAAACTTTATCTCTACTGATCCTAATCAGATGTGCCCAAGGCAAAATAAAACTTAAGAAATTTAACAACACTGCATTGGTAAAACTATAGCGTATAACCCGAACGGGTAGTAAGACGCGGTGCTAATAATAATAAAACTAATTACCAATCTTATAATAAAAATGTAGTTTGCAGCTTGCAAGTATCACTGTATGCATTTGTGACTGGATGTTAATGGCTTAATGAATGGAATGCAGTGAACAGTAATGCATAATATTATAAATGTTATAGATTATTTATTATAAAACTCTTCTTTCAGAATTAACTGAATTCAAGTAAACTATCAATAATTCTATAATAAGTCCTAACATTAAAATAACTTACTAGGCAAATTTGAAATAAAACGTATTATTATTAAAATCTCCCCCAAAATTTAGGTTAGAATACAAATTAAGCTATCTATCTTAAAGTACTAAATATGTACTTATTATACATGACTTATAGTATTTATCATGTGGTTTGAATCTAAATAAAGGACAGTAATAAATTTAAATATATTATTACTGTTCATGTGAATTTGTTAGGCAATAATTTTGTTCAATATTCAAAAACCAATATTAAAAATTTAGGGAATCTAGATGTATGGAAAATTGATAAGCCTAGTGGGATTTTAGTAACAATAGTTGGTCACTCTGCTCATTTCTTGTATAATGTTATCATAATTTCATTATTGTGCACTATCTTTGGAAATGGCTGGAATTATAGAATTGTCATGTTTGACTTGGATGACAATTTTGTTTTATCTTACATGTATGAATGCTTTTGTCGATTCCACACAATCATTAAAAAGTCACGATACGTTTGCCGCACAGTTACAACCAACCATAACCTTTTTATACTGGTAAGTACTACCATCAATCGACTCGTTCGGGCTATTCATAACATAAACTAATTTAAAGACATGGGATGAGGAGGGTGGAGTTAAAAGGAAACGGATCAACAATCGCCTAGATAGTATGGAAAAACTTTATTCAAATTCTCATCTTGGAAAATAACGCCCTGGTGCACTACCCGATTGGTATTCGAACCTAATGCAGACCCTGGATCAGACTAGAGTAGTACAATAATGCAGTCCTCTAAAAGAAAGCCGAATATATTTAAAAGGATGTTCTACTATGGCTGGGGGTACACCAAGCAACCAGAGAGTGATGAACCATTTAGTAATCCTTCACTAGCATAACATAAACTGATATTTTTTTGGTCCTTTGTCAGAAGCATTACCTGTGATATTAGAGTATATGTTTGACTAAGGGAAGTACTATTTAGCCTGACATATAAGTCATTCACGAGCTAAGTTTACCTGGATGATAGCTCGAAATGTTACTAGAAATAATCCCTAATATATCACTACGCCAACAGCTGACATCTATCACTTTGGATGACTGTAATGAAAACAGATGGTAATATATTAATGTGATAGTTAACCACAGTAATTTAGGCCAATATTATTTATATATTTATTTGAGGTTGGACACAAAGTTTATTTATAGTTTTATTCCCCTTAAAAAAATATTCACACCACTTTCACAAAAACTTCTAACAAACATAGCTTCAAAATGGTGACTGACGAATCTAAACCATATGATTGAACATAACGGTAAACAAGTTTTTTTACAATGATACAGACACACGGTTGATGAAAATATTCTGTTCAGTTAAATATTTCAAAATACGATAGAATAATCATAAAATCATTTATTGTATGTACAAAAATTACAACAATTTTCTCTTTTCCAAGTAAATATAATGCCTTTATTAAAAGGTATTGATGTGTGCACTATATTACACAAAATCAGTAACGTTCCAAAACGAAAAATTAGTACTTTTAATTATGTTTAAAATATTGTTTCGAGTTGGATAGAAAGAAATTATTTTAAAAAATTTAATAGTATGAGAAAACTTAAGTTTATGTTATTTTAAATGTGCTATATAACAGGTAATTAAAGATCTTTATATTTATAATAAAACTGTGATCATTTACAAGTGTTGGCAACCCAAAACCTAAACATATGATTTTCGAACTGTCATCCAGGTAAAAACCTATCGTGGGCAGTGTGGTGGGTGTTTTTTGGTGGTCCCTCTCCCTTGTTGAGGGCTGTGGGCAATAGGAAGGATACATTATTATTTCCCCCTTTGTTTTTTAAGAAGGATTTGCATATTTTTCTGGTTCTAAATCTCATTTTTATAAAATTTAGAAGTGGCCCAGTTGTCAATTGATTTGAATTTAAAAGTACCATAGCTTGAAAAATATTTACGTTTGATCTATATTGCTAAGTTAGGTAGGCCTACTTAAAAGCAGTATGTAGTCGACTATTCTTATTTTCTTTTGTTAGCATGTGATATAACTCTTAGTAACAAGTTATGCTATCAGTAACACACTGCTTCCAACCCCCTGGCTAGACTTATTTATAAGAAACAAAGACATGCTTTGATGCTGTATGGTCTAAGTTGTTATTCTCGCAATAGACTAAACTGCTGATGATGGTGAGATTGGGTTTTGATCCAGATTAAGTGGTGTTTCCTTAATGGTTTTTCAATCTTCCTCCACACAAATGCTGGTCCACTTCCTTAATTCAACCTTCCTCATCCATAACACATTTAGTAATTAGTAAATAGTTGTCCAACCCGGACAGGTAGTAAGATGTGGTGCTTAAAAAAAAGAAGAAAGAAAAAAGTAACCCAGTACAGCAATAAAATAAAATGTGATGTTAATCTTGTATTCCAGAGAAAATCCAACTCATTTTACTTTTGATTTATAAGGTCACTTTACATGTGAAAAGACATATTTCTTTTCTCATTAATTAAAAAAATGAATGTGAGGAATGCCAGGCCGCCACCGTGGTTCGGATTCCACGTTAAACTGTAGGTCCTTCATTTCATCTCACAATCACCCTATCATTTCACATTAGCGTAAGTGCGTATAACCCGAACGGGTAGTAAGACGCGGTGCTAATAATATTTCACTAATCATATGTTAGTTTTTTATCCTGCCACAATTTAATTGATAAAGTACACTGTGTAGGTTGTATTTGAATTGAAATGCCCAACTGTAAAATAGACTTATAGGGTTCCATTATTTTTATATGTGAGCTATAACAGAAGTGTAGCCTTACTGCTGGTGAGATAGACATGAAACGTTACTGCACGCAGGAGAATATATATATATATATATATATATACGGTGGTGCGGATGACAGTATTGTAATTGGGGTGAAGAAGGTAAAGTAGAAAAACCTTTGTTTTATTTTGCTATAAGACATGCTTCACTAACTACCACCTTCCATGTTGTCACCATGCAAAACAAAATAAACTTTAACTGTCAACTATTATTCACCAGAATTTGTCCCCGCATGTGCACATTTTATTTTTTTACCATACCATTTGTTTACATTTAGCCTAATTCCTATTGACTCATATGCAAACATGTTTTATAGTTAAATAATTATGTACCTAATTTAATTGTTATGTGTATTTCCAGCTACTCGTGAGGATATAGAAAGGTGTTTGAGCAATATGCTGAGATTCTTCAGCAGAAATTCCCAGACATCAGTATCCATGGGGACTTGTACCCACCTTCAGATTTTATGATGCTTATTGCTAAATTTTTGGTCAGTATCTACATATTGTATAATTATGGATCGATTTTCCATGTTGTCAAACAAATAAATTTTTATGAATTTGAAAACTTTTAAGAGCATAAAAAAATAATGTTTAAATAAACCTATCATGTAGTTTGCTTCAACAATTGATTGAAAGGTGTTTTAAAAAAAATCTTTAATATTTTAATACATTTATAAAACTGATTACTTTCAACATTTATTATTTCTGGATTTCTTTTTTATTTGAGTTAATATATTTTGAATAGTAATTTATTTTAGGTGATTTGGTAGTCTAGTGGTAAGGTGTCGGACTTATGTGCTGGGGGTCTGGGGTTCAATCCTTGGTCCCAGCACAGAATTTATCTGATTACCAAACCCTTCTTTCACCCCTGACAAGACATGTATTAATCACAACTTGTCAATGTGGGGAATGCCAGGCCTCATCTGTGGTTCGGATTACACGTTAAACTGTAGGTCCTTCATTTCATCTCACATTCACCCTACTATTACACATTAGCGTAAGTGCGTATAACCCGAACAGGTAGTAAGACACTGCGATGATGATAATAATGATAATAATTTATTTTAGCTTAATTAATCACCATATTGATTAAAGCTGTTTTGTAAAAAATATGTATGTTAAAAGAAACTAAATTTCACAAATATAGTACTACAGGCCTTTGTCTATGTACTTTTTTTATATTTATTTATATAATTTTGCATTAAACACATCAAGTTCTAGTCACACTCATTTTACTGTAGGTTGTTTTATTTTTAAATATTTTTTAATACGCTCTTATTTTCTCTTATATATTACAAGGCTACCGTTATTATTAATTTAAATTAACCAATTTGCAGAAATATTATTTTCATTAAAAGATTGTGCAAAAATATACATAAAATAACGAAAAAATAGTCTCTATAAGAAAAATTGTAAAACTCGGTCCCCAAATTTAAAAAAAAAGTTTCACATTAGTTTTTCAAATTGTACTTCATTTCTTAAAGCGAAATAACACATCTGCATCAGTAATTTAACGGCATATTTTTTTTTTCAGGGGTTTGGCAAAATGTTGCTCATGATTTGTATAATAGCTAGTATTAATATATTTGCATATATCGGTGTTCAACCGATGCCTTCTTGGTACAATTGGTGTATCTCCAACAAGTTTTACGCCTGTATGATGATATTTTTCCTTTGTAATGCCTTGGAGGGCCAGCTGGTGTCCACAGGTGCATTTGAAATCTACTACAATGGTGAGTGATCTATTTTAAAACATTTTCCCCCTGTAGATATATTTTTTGTAAATAACTAGTTTAGATTTCTACTTATTGCTACTCACATCGGTGGTCACTTCAGGTGTACTGAGGGTGGTTTTTTCCTAAATGGTTTCTCACCCTCCCTTCACACAAATGCGACACGTTCTCTAAAACTCTAGCTTCCTTATCCTTATTCCATTAGCATAGTTACAGTATGCATATAACCTAAACAGGTACTAAAATACTCTGAAAAAAACTAATTGCTAACTCGGTTCTTTGTTGTGAGATTGTAATATTTTATCTATAACTGACACAACTTTCTTATCCAAGCTTGCAGATAAGACATTCTCTTCTCTAACCCTCTTCAAATTGAACTTATTCACTGAAATATTTTGTTTATTTGTTTCGTTTTAAGCTAAGGGTTTATATTATCGAACATTTGTAACAATACAGCTTCTGATTGATAATGCAAGATGCGTTTTTCCCCCATCATTTGAGCTATTTTGCAATAGACGCTATAAGTTTTGTAACTCAAAAAATCTAAAACAAGATTGTACATATAATTATTTACTTTCATAACTTGTACCTAGTTTTAAATTACTTTTTACAAAGAAACTCAACTTTAAGAACCAATGTAGTTTCAAGTAGGTCCACATTTACTTAGTGTTAACTTAAACTTATTCTCAACTGAACTAAAACAGCTCTGTGAAAAATAACTTTGAGCTGTTATAAAATAAGTCTTTTGAAGAAATTCACCACCTTGTATTCTTTAAACTGGATTACCTATCGACCTTCATGAATTCTCTCTTAAAAATAGAATGTGATGTCTTAGACTTAGGGTTATAGGCAAGATTAAGATGATTTTTAGTTCCCAATAAGTACAATATGAGATACACAATAACTCCAAATTAGGTTCTCATGTTGACCACATATTCACTCAAGAAAGTTGCGTAGTTAAATGGTTTTTCTCCCACGTCATGTTTTTCAAACATTCTTTTAAACCTAGTTAAATTCTCTCCAGTGGCCAGCTGTTTTTTATTGTTGCTTCATTATTTCCTCTTTTGCTCTACCTTTGTTATAGTTAAACTGATTTAATTAAACTTTGTTGGGGCTTTCAACCTTAAAGATAATATGTCTACTCACTATTATCAAGTATTCTAGATATTGAACAAAGCAAAGTTGGATCGTGCAAACAATGCCATGTGTATATTATTACAGTTTTAGCTAAATAATAAATTTTCTTCTTTGTAGGTGTGCCTGTGTGGTCCAAACTTGACACTGGAAGAATTCCACAACCACATGAACTCTTTAGGATACTTGAAACTCAAATATAAAATTTATAGATTTTATTGAATATTCAATTAGGCCTATTAGCAAAATTTGTTAGAAGTGATTTGTTACATTGTTAGCCTATATTGTTTTCTCTCACTTAAATGCACAAATTATAAAATGTTTATTTGGCTTGTTTAAATATCAGCAACAGTTTATTGCCCCATTGAATTAAATAAGTATTGTTTAAGCAAACTATGAAAGGTTACCTATAAAGTGGAGTCCTTTCACTGAGGTATTCTGGATGCTACATTGTTGAAATAATACTTATTTTTTCATGGGACAATTTGATCCCTACATTGTAAACATTGCATGTAAAATATGAGTTTGTACAGTTTAATTAGTTTTTAATTCTTACATAAAAATACATAATTGTGTATCAACAAATACATCACCTATTTAGTGCATGTACATGCATTATTAACATACATGCTTACCACTAATTCTTGCTATAAAATTCCATGCTTTTCATAAAAGAATTCCTATTTTTTCAAACAACTTGGATTGAAGTATAGTAGAATGTTGTTTCATTTTTCATAAACATAAAAAAAAGTATAGTAGAATGTTGTTTCATTTTTCATAAAAATACATAACTAATGTGAAGTCATGTAGCTAGTGTTTAGAACATGACGATTTGGGATTGATAGGGAAATGCAGTGGTTGCTCAACCTAACGTTTCAAGAAAGGGAATTGAGTTATCTTTGAATCATTGTTCATAGATTTCAATTTTTTTAAATTTCAAAAGCCTACTATTTAAAACTTTCAATTAGATTCAGTCGGTAGTGTGTCTCTCTACTATGCTAACGATTCCAGGTTCAATTCCCAGCATGGTCGACAAATGTATCATTGGTGAAATGTGGGTTCACTCTTTCAGTGATAAACTAACAGCCGGGGACTGAAAGTTGTACCTGTCCTAGTCTTAAAGTTGGTTTGTAAGGCATATGAAGCTACGACAGGCCTAGCAAGCCGGTAGTGGAAAATATGACTTGAATAAAAAGCATCACAGGCCAGAAACGGTAATGGATGTATAATGGATGTATAAAAACAAAGTAAATGAAATATTCCAGTATATTGTTTTGTTTTTTTCATTCAGTTCTGTTTTTTCCTGATAAAAAACTTTCAGTTCTCCAGGCTTACTTGGCAACCCTTACATTTTATTATGGTATATCATGTCAGTCTCATAAAGCATTCTAGTCTTTGTGATGTTCAAAATAATTTAAATAAAGGTATACTTTTGAAAAATATTTCAATTTAGTCTACATCTTATATTACCTTATTTTGAAGGCATTAGAGATAAAATCACTGAAAAATTTAGGACACGGTTATTAACATCGGGTAATGGAATAGTTCTTTTTGTGTTGATTTTCCCCTTTAACTCCAGTAATTTGTTGTGCTGTGTTGAGCACTGGATATATAGTCCAACAAAACTGCTGCTAATATGATTGTAAGTACAGTACAATTTTCATAAAAGGACCTTATCCTACAGAAAATTTACTAGGGCCCTATATCTACAGACTATCCAGTGTAGGAGTGTTAGTGACAGCTAGTAAAGTCACCAGATCTACTGTCCTGTATACATTCTTCAAACCAAATGCTCTACAAGACCATGTGTTGAGCTGCTGTCACTTTTGGCAATCAAAACTTTAACAACAAACTATTTGTTTATAATTATTTATTTTTATGTAGTTTTACATTATTTAAATACAAACTTATGAAAATAACTATTTGGAGGTTTTTTGTTTTGTTTTTTATGCGTCTGTTAATCATTTCAAACAATATTCGGTTGTGTTCTTGGGCATGTATTTACAAAATAAAATTTTCATATTTTGCACCTCTCTTTCTATAAGAGCCTGCCTATGTTAGATTTAAAAGTCTACAGCAATCACGCCTTTAACATTTTCCTTTTTTTTATGTTGCAAACTCTGTCTTTTTTAAGTTAATAAAAAATCAACCAAGCTTAACATAACCTTTTCAGTCAAAAATTGAATTACAATAGAATTTTGGATTAATTAATACATTTACTTAGACTATTTATTTGCATTAAAAAGTTGTCATATGTGTACTCTGATAGACATATTTTAATTAATTATTTAACTAGGCCTAATCAACCAAAATATTTTTACAAGGCAATATTTTTGTATTAATATAGTTTCACAAAGAAAGCATAGACATTCTTTACCCTAAAAACCCTTTGCTAGACTAGGATAGGTATCACTCTTACGATGGATAGCCTTTACTTTCACATATTCATGTCATGTAAATTGCAGAGGTCAATTTTTATGGTTATTGTTAATATCTATAATAATATAGTAAAATATCAGTATTGGCTGCAAAAAATTTTGTTTTTATTATATAACATGCTCTTTCTGCACATAGGAACAGTTACTGTAGATATTAAGTTTATAAACTTGATGTAGTTTGAACAAGGAAATTTTAATGAATAGCCCAACTAAACTGTCTTCTCATTTTGTATTTAAATACAAGTATTTATTGATTTGTAATTATTTCTATACATTCAATAATTTCTTCCAAACAGTACACATACAAAATTGCTACTGTATTTATTTTAAAAATTCGCTTAAATTAACACGCTAAGTTTTACCTACACATAAAAATTAAAGTTATTTGCAGTAAACACCCTTTACATCAAATTTATCATGTATATTAAGCAGTTGTGTTAAATTTCATATAAAATGTTTATTGAAACTTCTGAATATTTTCACTAAAACATCAGATGCTTTGCGATAATTCATTCAACCTCTCCCAAGTAAATAAGTTTGTCACTCGAGCCAGACACAATGATTGGCTCTGAAGGATGGAAGTCGATATCATTCACACATCCATTATGCCCAGGAAGTTTGTAAAGTATTCTACGAGTTGTCGTATCCCAGATGTAAACAAATCTATCAGCGGAACCTGCCGACACCTTAGAACCATCTGGTGCCCACGCACAACGTAAGAGATTCTTCTCGAAGTTATGCTGATGTCCCGTCATTATCTTTACACATCTCTCTTGGGGAGCAAATGGTCGAACATCCCAAATACGAAGAGTATTATCCATTGAATTGGAGAGCACATATGATCCATCAGGTGACAAGTTGAGTCCAGTCACTGTATCGGCATGTCCTTTTAGTCTATACAACACTGCATTCTTTCTAAGGTCCCAAACTTTGATATCATTGTCAATACCAGAGGAAAGAATTTGTTCTGCAGTATCACTGAAAGTTACTGCAGTCACTTGATATGTGTTATTCAGTGTTGTGCAATGGCCTCGTTTCTTAGGGTCCCAAAGCTTAATTGTGCAATCATCCGAACCACTACATACTAGTTGTGGTCCACGGCGAGCAGGATGACAGGAATTCACGAACGTAGTATGTCCTTTTAGTTTTTTAACACGGACACCAGTCTCAAAATCCCATAAGCCCAGAGTGTGGTCTGTACTTGCTGTGTAAATTAAGTTCCCGTCAGTTGAAAATTTCAATTGCATGATTGCCCCACTATGTCCAGTCATCATAGAAACATTTTCACACTCCCCATATACATTCCAAATTAATATTTGGCGGTCAAACCCGGCTGATGCCAGATATTTGCCATCTGGATGGAAATCTACTGTAAAAACTTCCCCTTGGTGACCTTCTAGTAACATTATAGGTGCTGATAAGCTAGATATTCTTGGTGGACCTGTATCACTAGAGACTAGACTCGTACCTTTACTTTCAACGATCGTGAGCTCAGCTCTCGAGCGTTTTACAGTTACCAAAGCAAGATCATCTCCTTTCCGTTTAAGATCCATCATTTTAGTGATAGAGGTTGTTCAGCTTTAAATAACAATATTTGTTCTTTTACGATTCAACCCACTTCCGAAATTCGTTTAAATAATTTAGTCTTTAATCTTGATTAAGTTTAATTGCATACTTTTTAAACTAAAAGCTCACTTGTTTGATAATAAATATGTAGATTCAAAGACAGCCATAGATAAGAGAAACCAAAGTATGAAAGTAAACTTCTCCAGGTAGTATCGAACTAAAAGTCCCTTGTTAGCACAAATTTCTCTTTCTTAACAACTTCTCCGAAAGCGCTAATAACTGGGTTGTTGGTAGCGTAAACAACCTCTAGATTTTTTTTATAGATTTATTTGGTAAATGAGTAATAAATAATAGAGCTATAAGTTATCTTCTTGGCTATAATTTTTTATTCCCTTCTATTTATTTTATATAGGCTTTAGGCTATGGTCACAGTAGCATCTTGTTCAGGCGTATTCGGCCGACGGCTGTGGTCAGAGTAACGCTGGTTTAGGCCGAAAGCTGTGGTTTCTATATTAAATAGGTGGATCCATATTTGAAAACTTATTTAATGATTATCGTTTAATTGTTTATTCTGAATGTTCTATCATGTTTTAATAATTAAAATATTCTTACCAACCAAAACAAATAGCTTATTTTTGCTAAACAAGTTAATTTAAAATAAAAATACTTACTTGCAATTTCTATCACTTCATGTCATAGAATCCTAGTATCATCTATATTATGATATAGATTGCTTCTTAAATTCCACAAACTCTTTCTTTCAAATACCAAAGTTATTAACTTTTCTCAGTCCATCATTTTACTCTGCCTTTCTCAAGATAGAGTACAGACGATTTCTATAAAAATATGACAGTTCTGCCGAAAAAAAATATCAATTTGAATCTGTCTGACGTCGGCTATATTCAGCCGAACTTAACGGTTGTACTTTGACCGTGTTAATGGAGGACCATTAGATATTGGACGAGTATGGTGCTACTGTGATCATAGCCTAATTATTCTATGTCAACGACATGTTTCGATGATTATTATGATATTTATTCATTAGGAGAGCTATCTATAAATTGAGTGAATAATTACATGATTTTAATAAAACATTATTCTGTTATAGATCAGATAATTGAAGGCTTTCCTAATTAACTGTAATATGATAATTTATATGTATAATAAATAATATTAATGAAAATGATTAACAAGCCTTTGGACTGCCTTTAATAATATTTATTTTATTTTTGAAAATACACAATTTTATATATACCCCCATAAACCCTCCAAGTTTGATTTTTGAACATTTTTATATTGGGTTATTAAGGTTATAAAATAATTGAGTGTTTTGCTAGTTCAGATATTGTTTATTATTTGTTAACAACCCCTAATTATGTGCTACTTGGTAATTATTATAGAATAGCCTTTAAAAATTAGTATGAAATGGTGATGGTGATGACCAGGAAGAGGTTAAGACAGGCATTATAAAGCTAGAAAGTAGTTTGGAGTAGAGCTGAGTAAAGTGCAGAACGTAAACTACCTTGGATGCGTAATTGAGGTGAAAGGTGAAAGTGGATAGGGTGTAATAAGAAGAGGACAGCATGGAAAGTTGTTCTATAGGTGTGTAAGAGACTTGCCCTTGAAGTGTAAGAAAGTGTTGTACAGGGAAGTACTTGGTATTCACTGCCACATATGCAGCAGAAACAAGGACAGTGACTGAAAGAGAGACTAGGAAAGTGGAGGCCATGGGAATTAAATTTGTGGGAAGCATGTTAGTTGTCGTGAGGAGAAATAAAATTAGTAACAAAGTTATTCGATAAAGAGTGGAGGTACATAGAGTACATGAGATAGTGAGGAAGCAAGACTGAGATGGTATGGGCATGTAATTAGGATGGAGAAAGATAGGATGCAAAGATAAAATGTTGGAAATAAAGTACTGTACCAGGAAATATATCGCAAGGGAGGTCATGAAAGATATGGAACGAGCAGATAACAGAACAGGTTTCAGTTAGAGGAAAAGAATGTAAGAAATTAAAGGAGGAATAGTTGTGGAAGGATAGAAGCATTTTACTAAACTGATCCGACCACAAGCTGGAGTGATGTTTCACTCTATCATAAACCCATTATTGGGTTTATTATCAATTGCTATTATTATTACAATTATTCATTGCTAATTTTATTTGTTTATGGCAGTATTTCAAATTAACTTTGAAACATATATCAGGCCTTCTGGCTGGATATTTAAATGTAATTAATATACATTAACTTTGTTCCCAAGAGAAGATCTCTAGGAATTCTCTTTATTGGTCATTCTATTTCTTTTGAAGCAACTAAAACTGTTTAAAAACATAATTTGATAGTAGATATTATTAATTGTATTAGCCTTCACTATGACTACCATCTACTAGCCTAGCCACTAAAGAGGAATACAAAATACTTTATTAATATTTCTTTCATAGTGGTATCACTTGTTGAACCAACAAACAGCCCACTAGTCTTAATACGATCATAAGCTTAACTAACTAAATTGGAATTTTATCAGACTGAGTTTGTTGATTTCGGAAAGTTTTGTTAGAGTGCACACCTATTAGCCTAACACACAGACTTGAATAGAGGGATTCAATCATTTATAATTTATGTTTAGTCTCTGACATTTTCTATAATGGCTGGATGTCTTGTACGTCGAAATAATTTCTTAAAGGGTAATAATGGTATTAACTAATCTTTTAGAATTATATATAAATTAGTTCAAGCTTCCTACTTATGCTTAATATTATAAGTGTCTAAACTTAAACTTCTTTAAAAAAGTATTTAGACATTATATAATAGCGAAACAAAATGATAGCCTGTTGAAGGCCCTACAGTTCTAGCTTCAGCTGATGGACCTCTTAAAAGCCTTACACATAAATAGAAAATACTTCCAAATTAAATTAGTTAAATTGAGCCTGCCTCCCTCTTTTTAATCGTAATTAATTTACAACTGTAAGGTCATTTTAATCACATTTGGTCTTAGGATTCTTTAATGTTAATCTCAATAGAGCTCCTAAATTTGGTAAGATTCATCTCTTTACAGCTCCATCTTAAATCTAGCAATATTTTCCATGGACACCGCCTTTCCTATTAAACCATACCATGTCACCATTGCTCTGTTTACAAAAAAAAATAGATCGCTATATTTAAATGCATAATATTTAGGTTAAATGGACCTACCATAATTTTTTAACTAATAATAAAAGTTATGTTACATCTTACATTTTCTACCTTTACTAAACTTGTTGATACACAGTCTGGTTTGATTGTTTGAATGAACACCCATTAAAAAAAAAGTACTGTACTGTAATGTTTATATGGTTTGATAACAAACATTCATCCAGCCTTTTGAACTTATTTTATGTATTTTGGGAACAATTGCAGGGTACCGTCACGATGAAAAGTCTTTAAGTGGTGTTCTTGTTCTACTGAAGGTTGAATTGTCACGGAAAGAAAATGTTAAGCACCACTTGATTTTTGAAATGCACAATTTACACCATACATTTAGCTGAACTATTAAAAGTAAAGTTTGGTTCTTAGCATATTAAGTATTGTGATCAATTTGAAGGTTTTTTTGTTTTGTTTTTTTGTCACAGGGGCAATCAAAACTTAGCAATGAAGCCTTCTGTTATGTACTTATTATTTGCATGATAGACATTAGACTACCTTATTTTCTATTTGCAAAATCAAAACCATGAAATCCTTAGGTAAAAATTGACAAAATAAATTTGATTAGTTTTAAAAATCAAATAATTCTCTCCGGGATTCTAATTTTTTAAATTAATTATACTGCCCGTTGGCACCCATATTTTATCATTATTGTAGATTTATAATGTGTCATGTAATTATATTCAATTATGATGTGCCCGGTTATTATTTCAGGATATTTTGGACTACCTTCTATCAACAATGTACAAGTGTGTCATAACAGCACCCCACCTGCTAAGGTATAGTAAGGAACATAGACTATTGCAGGTGTTTTTTGTCAAGAAATAAGCCTTTGTGTCTTTAGTGATGTCCTGGTAATTTAAGTATGTCATAGCACATAATGTTTTTTAACAAGTTAGGGCTTAACTTAGATAACAATAGTTGTAAACTGCATACATACAAGTCATTTAAGGGATCCTCTGTAATTGGGGGAATTTAAACACTTCCCTTGAATAGTAACCCAGGGAAGATGTGAGTTGGTCCAGGAAACATAGTACCTAGGCCTATAATGTATTCACAATTTCTCGAGTATTTAGGCCTGTCTAACCAAGCAATGATATTGTCTTTCACGGCTACAACTCTTGGTGTTTTTATTTTCATAATACTTGTTTAGAAAAATAATCATGGAAATGGACTTTTGTGTTGAAATTAGTATAATTAAGTTTTCCTTAAAGTTTTGAACTCTTGCCATACAACATGGAATAAAAGTTGGGTTACTTTAAAGGCTACCATGAATAAATCATAATATTTTATGTACGTGTCCAAAATGTCAACTTTTATCTATTCCAAGTAGGTAGTTTTACTTAGTTTTTTTTTAATTGAACTTTTCTTGTTCATGATTTATGTTTTGTAGACAAAGTATGGTCCACTTAGCGACCAAGACCGTATCTTCACAAACCTTTATGGCCGTCATGACTGGCGTTTGAAGGGGGCTCTTAAAAGGGGTGACTGGTACAAGACAAAGGAAATACTTGTCAAGGGAACTGATTGGATTATCAGTAAGAATATTTTTTTATATACACATACGTTACAGTAATATTTTATATTTATTGAGGGAATATAAATTAAAAAAGTTAAACTCATAAAATAAACATTGAATGTATTGTTTTTAGTAGCTTGTAGTTGAATTGTATTTAAATCTGGATGTTTTCCATCTTGTGTGAATTTTAAAGATTATCATTCTTTCACCAAAACAATCTCTTGATGGTAAATCATTGTTAAAGTTTAAAGTTCATGGAAGTTTGTGTTTTTTAAGATGAAATTAAGACATCTGGCCTTCGAGGCCGTGGAGGAGCAGGTTTTCCTTCTGGGATGAAATGGAGCTTCATGAATAAACCATCAGATGGCAGGTAATATATAATGTTTAATTTAAGGGCATTGTCTTTCATGTTTTTTAGGTTTTAATTTGCCTATAATTTTAATAGATTATGAAAATATATAGGTGAGATGAAAATGCCCATCCAATTAATTTATAGTTAAGGCTCTTTACACCAATTTATTCAATAAGTACAATGTGATTAGTTTGTAATTTAGGCTATTAAAATTTTAAATGCACACTAAATTATTAGATGAATTCAGATTAACCTGATGTACGTGGGTCCAAATCCAACCGGGGCCAACATTTTTCTTGGCTGATAAAAATCTGTAACGCAACTTCCTTCTGAGGGGAAGTAAAGCAGTTGGTCCTGTGTTAATTGTAGCATGAAAAAAACCCTGGAAAGGGTGTGAAAATACCTCTCTCCTGCAAAATTGGTAGGCCCTTTTGCTCTGGCTCTTAGAAATTCTCGTGTGCTAATATAATCAGCCGGTTTAAAAAATTTATGTTAAATACTTCAAATAAATCAAATTATTATTATTATTAGCACCGCGTCTTACTACCCGTTCGGGTTATACGCACTTACGCTAATGTGTAATGGTAGGGTGATTGTGAGATGAAATGAAGGACCTACAGTTTAACGTGGAATCCGAACCACGGTGGTGACCTGGCATTCCACACATTCACAAGATGTCTTGTCAGAGGTGAAGGAAGGGTTTGGTAATCAGATAAATTTGTGCCGGGACCGAGGATTGAACCCCAGCCGCCAGCACAGAAGTCTGACACCTTACCCCTAGACCAAATAAATCAAATTGACCTCAGATTATTTATTAACTGTCCACTGCATATTGTACATGTTTTGTTAAAGACCCAAGTACCTGGTTGTGAATGCTGATGAAGGGGAGCCCGGCACATGCAAGGACCGAGAGATAATGCGCCACGACCCCCACAAACTGGTGGAGGGCTGTCTGGTGGCTGGGAGGGCAATGGGGGCCAGAGCTGCCTACATTTATATTAGAGGGGAGTTCTACAATGAAGCTTCCAACATGCAAGTTGCTATCTCTGAGGTGAGAGAGTCTGTGTAATGTAGGCTAAATATAGGATACAATAGATTTGAGATGCGATTTTTCTCAACTATTGATGCATTGTAAATATTTTTTAGGGATGTGCGAGTACTCAAAAATTTGAGTGTCTCTGAGTTTTAATAATTCAAACTCTATTCCGAAAGTTTTCTTTTAAACTCAAACAATTGTACTTGGAATTTTCATTTTGATCTCAAAAATGCAGAGTTTAATTAATTGGACTCAATTTTATGTTTATTTCATAGCAAAGCGAGTCCATAAATATTTCCTTTTGTCTGATTAAAAAAGTATATAACTTCAGCTTTAGTAAATGTATTTATAAACCTGAATTTGTGCAATTATAAGTTAATTCTGGATACAAGAATATAACTTGGGACCTATCGCTTTGCTTGATAATGCTCCCCTATTGGTTTGTATTGGATCTAGGACCATTTTTTCTATAGTTGTATTGATTTTAACTGTGGTAACTGGTGAATGTATCAGCCACTCGGAGCTATCCACATTTGCAACTACAGTGATTCTTAATTTAATTTGTTTCAGCTATCAGGATTAATCCATTGGACAACCATTGCATCATTTTGTGTTACATATTATTTAAACAATATGTAAACTTATGTTTAACCTATTATACCTGATGAGTTTCAATAGAATGAAACCTAGGTTAGGGGATCGGGCAGTAATGATCAATTTTCTTCAACAGGCAGTCATTACCTCTTTGTCCATTGGCAGCAGTGTAAAGTGTGAACTGAGTTCCTCTTTTCATTGTAATGGCCATATTGTGTTTGTCCCAATTATATGTTTCTATCCACCTTTCATATACCGTCTTCCAAATTTAACTTACTCTATTATATAGTGCATTATCATCAATTGTTTCCAACCTGTGGTCAGGTCACTTAAATAAAATGTCTCCATCTTCCTCTACTCTTCTATCATTCCTCCTTTAATCACTTCCATTCTTCTCCTCTCAACTGCATACTTTCTCTTATCTGCTCCCCCATCCTTCTTTATGGTATTATCTCTTTTTCTATCCTCATTACATTATAGTGCATGAGTAATGAATATTATGTGAAATATGAAGTTTGTTTTTTTGTGTGTGTGTTTGAAGGCATATCAAGCGGGCTATTTGGGCAAGAACGCTTGTGGCTCAGGCTATGACTTTGATGTGTTCATGCATCGTGGTGCAGGAGCCTACATATGTGGTGAAGAAACTGCTCTTATCGAGTCCTTGGAAGGGAAGCAAGGAAAACCCCGCTTGAAGCCTCCTTTCCCGGCTGATGTCGGAGTATTTGGCTGCCCCACGACTGTAGCAAATGTTGAGACAGTTGCTGTTGCGCCGGTACTTTTACTTCTCAGATTTATTATTTCTTTTGTTTCCATAACATTAATATAGTTCATTATATGTGCACCTACAAGCTTGTTAATGTGTCACCAAGCTTCTTGGTGTTAGCATAGACAACAAAATAATAGAGCACGCAATATTACATTAAGGATTTGTTATTATGTAAAACACTACATACTGGTTAAATAGTTATTGGGACAGTTGTTTTTATGTATATATTCAGACAATTTGTCGCCGAGGGGGTTCATGGTTCCTGGGCTTTGGCCGTGCCCGAAATTCTGGCACAAAGCTATTCAACATCTCTGGGCACGTGAATACTCCCTGCACGGTGGAGGAGGAGATGTCCATCCCATTGAAGGAACTCATTGAGATACACGCTGGAGGTGTAACCGGTGGTTGGGACAATCTACTAGCAATCATACCAGGGGGATCTTCAACACCTCTCATACCGAAACAGTATGTCTTCATATTACTAAACCAATCTTTTTTACTTTATGGCACTAGGAACTCTAAAGATCATTGCCGTGCTTATAAATGTAAGCCGCCTATCCTTATTTTGAGATAGTTATTTCCATTCCACCAGATTAATTTGCAAATAAACAAATTGGAATGGCTTCTACCGGAATAGTATTGAGAGTAGCATTTTCTCCGCTTATTGTGCTTGCTACATTAATAGCGCTTGTAGCTATTGGCACGCGTTATGTAGGAATAGGTATAGGAAAGGCGGGGGAAAAAATAAAAGGAGTGATTGAAGCAGGAAAAGCAGTGGAAAGTTCATATAATGATTTAATAGATAAATTGCCTGAGGTTCAAAGAAGAGAAAATATAGTTCCAAAATATAGTTTGGATGATTTAAGTCTTTCTATCATGCTAATTTTGTTTTGTTTTAAAAATGATAACTTTTTGAATATTTATCCTTCATTATCATCATAAACTGTTTGCATCCTGTGGCCGGGTCATTAATAAAATGCCTATATCTTCCTCTATCCTTCCACCATTCTTCCTCATTAACTTAGATTTTGTATTTTTATCCACACTATTCTTTGTTTTATCTTTTTCTCCAGTGTGTGTGAGGAAGCCCTGATGGATTTTGATGGACTGGTTGCGGTTCAGACCAGTTTAGGAACGGCTGCCATAATTGTTATGAATAAACAGACAGATATTGTAAAAGCCATAGCTCGATTGATAGAGTTCTACAAGCACGAGTCGTGTGGACAGTGCACACCTTGCAGAGAAGGCATTAGCTGGATGAACAAGGTTAGTAATCACAAATCAAATATCATATTGGCCTGAATATAGTATGACCTCGTACATAATACGACCCTAAAATTTTGAAGGTGCTTTACATGAAAAATAAAAGGTCTCGAATATACCATTAGCTAAAAACTTAAATTGACAAAGCTTTATTAGGCCCTCTCAATTCTTGTCTTAATGTGCAGGAACTCCTAAAATTTTCTTAACATTTTTTCCCTCCAAAGTGTTAGTCTTTGTCTTTTTTTCTTTTTCTTTTCTAGAAAGCCTGCTAATGGTTAGTGTTCTCATAATAGCCACCTGGTAACAAATAGTAAACGCTTGAATCAGACGCTTGCTTAGTTAATGATTAATTTATTCACTATAGGGAGCATGTTGGTCATCAACTATAGACATTTTGAAGAGGCAACAGCACCACCCAACATCTTCATAAAACCTACTTAAACCATTTTAAATTCCCTGCTTGGATTTTGAATCAAGTAATTTTAAAATGTCTTTGCGAATATTGACAGATTTATTAAACTGTGTGTTATATCCTTAGATAATTACGAGGTTCATCTCAGGCAATGCGCAACCAGCAGAGATCGACATGTTGTGGGAGCTCAGCAAACAAATTGAAGGACACACCATCTGTGCTCTAGGAGATGGCGCTGCATGGCCTGTACAGGTAAGAATGGTTTGTAATGTGGGCGAAACTAATTTTCCCTAAGCTATTTGAGATGTAAAACAACTTATATTTCAGGTGAGATCAATGCCAACACTATGTTCTTAAGTAGCTACTTGTTAACTTTTACTATTGCTTTTCATTTTTCTTATACAATGCATATACAATATAAAAGGTTGTCATGATCTGACTATATTGGTTATTTGGTATTATTTGATAGCACAGCAATGATACATGTTTTTTGTTTTTAGGGTTTGATCCGCCACTTTAGGCCAGAGCTTGAAGAACGCATGAAGAAGTTCCATGAAAAAGAAGCAGTCACTGCTTGCAATTAACATGTATTACACTTATCTAAGTGAGCAGGACTCATATTGTAAATTTGTTTATCATACCTTATTCATAAAGAGCTCTTTAAGTAAAATGAAACCTCTCCACACTTTTGAGGTGTATAAAAGAATTTACACCAAAGAGGGATAGGAATATAGCCAGCCATCATAGTTTGTGTGTCTCTTTTGTTGGTACCTACTTCCTATCCTTCTTTCGTGTATTTTCTTTATAAAGTAATAGTGTAATTAATTTCACAAGGGTGATACACATTCTTAACTGCATAATTACTTGGAAGTATTAATATTGGCATAGGAATCATAGTTTGACTCAAATGTAGGTAGCCAAATTGGTTATGAATTATTTTATTACCATAAAACCTAATACCAATACAAATGTTATGTTATGTTGACGAATAACATTACTCTTCATCACTATTTGAAAATAATTTTCATATTATCATGATGATATAATATCCTTTATTTTCTAGCTACGTACTACACTATTTATAAAAGTTTGATTGGATTGTGCTCAGTTTTGCTTGCATACAGAACATTACTAGCACCTTTTTTTTTTTTACATGCAAATTATGATAGAATTATCTTAGCTACAGAATGTAGTCATACAATTATATTAGTATATTAGTACATTGATATTTTCATATTTATTTCAAAATGCATTCATTTAAAACAAACTGTCCTTGCTTTCATTCTGTATTAAGTTCAATTTTTCTTTCTTCACATATTTTGACTCATTACAATAACAGAAAATTTCCAACAAATAAACACATTGTATGATAGAAAGTGATAATGTGGTTCAATATTCCTTCCAATGTTTCCCTAAATTGTGGGCAGTTTAACAACTTGAGGCAACTAATGACATTTTAATTATATTCATATTTTGCACCATTTGCATGTAATTTTTAATTAAAACACTTTTTTTTATGTGTGCAAATAATAAATTATTTTAATGTTTGTAATATGTTAAATAAATTCATGTTGTACAAATTGGTGTTGTTTGTTTTTTATTTCTCACAAAAAAAAAATATATATATATATATGCTCTGCTGGAATTTTACAATCATATCACCAAATAAAGGAACACATCAAAAAATAAATGTTTTGAGTATTTATTTTTAGACTCACTTCAGTGGCCTAATGGTCTTAAGGTGTCATGTTATACTAGCCTGCTGAAGAAGGGTGAGATCAAGGTTTGAACCCCGCTCAAGTGTAGGCTACTGAGGGTGGCTTTCCCTAAACGGTCTCCCACTCTCCTATGCAAATACGAGTAGATAACCTCCAAAATGCTTCCTTCCTCATCTCTACCCCATTAGAGTAAGTATAACCTGAACAGGTAGTAAGGCGTAGTGATAATTAAATCGTTTTGTTTTTGACATGTTTAAATACACTTCCTGGCTACCACCATCTAATTACACTAATGGGATAGAACTGAAAAAGATAGAACTAAATAAATATATATGCAAAGTGAAAGTGGTACTGTATATCAATCAGAAAACTCGCCCCCAAAACACTCAACCAGGGTTTGAACTCCTACCTAGACTAGACAAGCTTGACATTTAGTTAATGTGTGTAATGATCATGATTCGGGTATCGGTGTTATCGAAGCTATTAGTTGATTTGTCAACTTTTTAACTAACTCTTTTTAATTTGTTATATAAGTAGACTATTTGGTAGGTTAGACAAAGAGACCCAAAATATATTTTTTTTAGCTTTGTATGATTTATAAAAAATTATAACCTACATAAAAGTTTACAAAATTTGATGCACTTACATTAATTACTTTGAATAGGCTTATTTAAATAGGTAGTGCCTATATCAGATAGTGAAAACTAACAATTACCGGCCTATTTTTTCATTAAATAAATGTTTCAAAATAAACACAAAATATAATTTCTTAATTGATTAGTTAATTTTTTAGTTTGATGAAATAAAATAATTTTATTATGTTGGAATTTGAAATAATTTCCATTTTATCAAGCAGGTGTGCTACCGACTAAGCTAACCCAGTCTATAATATTTGGTAGTGGAATAGTCAAACTGGGAAACAGTTTTAAAGTATACACTATTTCCAACATAGTGAATTTGGTTGTGAATATAGTAAATTTGTAATGACTTGACGT
Source organism: Timema monikensis (assembly GCA_902151445.1). Taxonomy (NCBI): domain Eukaryota; kingdom Metazoa; phylum Arthropoda; class Insecta; order Phasmatodea; family Timematidae; genus Timema; species Timema monikensis. Next base: position 47,988 of record CABFVZ010003048.1, read on the forward strand.
AGCCAAACAAACTGTTCTCCAGTCAAAAACAGAATCTTGGAAAATAATTTGTTCTCCACTTTACAAGTACAGTGCCTCATTGGTACTCTACAGCTAGACAGTTTCATTGGTACAAACAACACATATTTAGAAGTAAAATATACTGTAAACAGCTATTTTGATTCAAGATACTCATGTTTGGTATTAATAAGGAGTTTGTCACACGTGCAAGATCTCGCCCGAGCTTATATTAACGGTGTATGTTTTAAAATCACTTTTCACTCTTTCTTAATAGTCTAGGAAAATTACACTCATAGAATAAGTAATAATTAGAGAACATATTTGCGACACTAGTAACCTCAACTCTATTCGAAGTGGTATTTGAAAATCGTATTTTTAGATGTCTCATCAACACTTAGAGTTCAGTTGAATAAAATAGGTCAATCGGTCATATATAATGTGCTGAACCAAAGGAATTTCCATTATGATTTGGTTTTGATGTATGATTTACTTAAAGAACTAGCGAATCTTTCAGAAGAATTGCATGATACTTTGACAAGGGCGGTTCAACTAAATGTATTTATTTTATTTAGCACCGCGTCTTACTACCCATTCGGGTTATACGCTTAATTACTAATTACGCTATTGGATTAGGAATTGGGAAGGTTGGATTTAGAGGAAGTGAACCCGCATTTGCGTGGAGGGAGAGTGGAAAACCGATCAACTAAATAAACCATACAGTAAGAATTATTGAACCATTGAAATCCAGATCATGGGAAAGAGTAAACTAAGATATAAAAGCAACTAAGGGTGGGAAATTCCATCGCGAGTATATTATTGACAAGCTACGGAAACACAATCAATACATAAGTTGCAGCTCACGAGCAGCATTATGGGCAATTTAATAGCTAGATGTTCCACAACCAATTCAATCCTTGGAATGAAAGACCGTGACGTTTGTCGAAAAGAGTATTCCAAACTTATTAAGGATTTTTAATTACTGAGCTCAAACTTGTGACCAAATACAATGTAAATGCCAAAATGGCGAGGATTCCATAAACACAAATTGCAGCCGCTTCAGAATAAAACTAAAAGAAAGGTTTTGCATGGATTTATGGACTACGTAGATAGTGGAGGAAAACGTATTCCAAAATTTCAAACCACTAGCAGGCTACTTAAAAATCAATTCCTTGAATTCTGGTAAGTGGGAATGTGGTTTAACCATAATTAACTTATTTACTCTGTTCTCTGCTTATCAATAATATTGTGTCAACAATGTTTGTCAAACTAAGTGGTACACATTTGAAGCAATGGGATATTTAAAGCTAGGTTTTATCATCGGCCAACTGTTCATATGCGTGTAGCCCGAACGTGTTAAAGGCTCTAAAACAGACTCAAAGTAATACCATCTTTTCCTTATTTTAAATTCTTTAACACGAGATATCCCGCATCAATAGAAACTTGGATGATATGTTGAGCTAAAATGGTCTGGTGGTAATAATATTACGCGTCTGGGCTACTACATCAGTCGTAGCCCAGTTTATGGAAAGATTAGCCAGTATTCATGTACCGTACTAATCGTACATCCTTTCCGCGGAGGCTCTTTCCATGTCCCGATGATATTAGAGTGATAGTGAGTATGAGGGTGTGGAACCAGTGAAAACACAACTTACACCTAGCTAACCAGACCCTGGTGGCCGTTGGGGATAATACCCAAGGCACCAGCCGGGAATCGACCCGTAGCAAGGTACACTGATCACTAAACCACGGGCTCGGTGGTGAAGGGAGCTCATAGTTTGATTCCCCGACAAGTGTACTAAGGTGTTTTTTCCCTAAATCTTTCTCTCCCTCAATTATTAAATTTGAATAACCGGACACACACAAAAAAAAGAATCCAATATATAGGTGACTATCACTTGATATGGTAATTACATTGAACCCATAATCGCTCGTATTGCGACTTCCTTAGTCCCCCGCGGGGGTATCTCAGAGTTGGTTAGTCACCACTTCATCCCCTAGGTTTCTGTCTGCAACGCACGAGTCGTGTCTGGAAGGTGCCGGTTGTTGTGTTTGTAATTATCATCCCCACGTGGCCGTATCGATCCTGAGGGAGTCATCATCGCCAGGGCGCATGCCCCGTGGTGTCCGGCAAGTGGTGTGGTCAGGAGCGGTTCAGTCGATACCGGCGCCGTCAGCATGGTGGAGGGTCTACTCAGGGGTGGGATGAAGACAACGGCCACTAGCAGGTGATCTCATTACTGTACACTCTGGTTGCATCAGGTATAGACTCCGTGGTCTTGTACTCGCTGGTTGGTTCCTACCGACATTCTGACCATCTCGCTAGCTAGTTATACACTACCCGCTGTGTTGCCATATTACTAGCTAGTTATACACCACCCGCTGTGTTGCCATATTACTAGCTAGTTATACACCACCCGCTGTGTTGCCATATTACTAGCTAGTTATACACCACCCGCTGTGTTGCCATATTACTAGCTAGTTATACACCACCCACTGTGTTGCCATATTACTAGCTAGTTATACACCACCCGCTATGTTGCCATATTACTAGCTAGTTATACACCACCCGCTGTGTTGCCATATTACTAGCTAGTTATACACCACCCGCTGTTTTGCCATATCGCTAGCTAGTTATACACCACCCGCTGTGTTGCCATATTACTAGCTAGTTATACACCACCCGCTGTGTTGCCATATCGCTAGCTAGTTATACACCACCCGCTGTGTTGCAATATCGCTAGCTAGTTATACACCACCTGCTGTGTTGCCATCTCGCTAGCTAGTTATACACCACCCGCTGTGTTGCCATCTCGCTAGCTAGTTATACACCACCCGCTGTGTTGCCATATCGCTAGCTAGTTATACACCACCCAGCTGTGTTGCCATATTACTAGCTAGTTATACACCACCCGCTGTGTTGCCATCTCGCTAGCTAGTTATACACCACCCGCTGTGTTGCCATATCGCTAGCTAATTATACACCACCCGCTGTGTTGCCATATCGCTAGCTAGTTATACACCACCCGCTGTGTTGCCATATTACTAGCTAATTATACACCACCCGCTGTGTTGCCATATTACTAGCTGGTTATACACCACCCGCTGTGTTGCCATATTACTAGCTAGTTATACACCACCTGCTGTGTTGCCATATCGCTTGTTAGTTATACACCACGCGCTGTGTTGCCATATCGCTAGCTAGTTATACACCACCCGCTGTGTTGCAATTTCGCTAGCTAGTTATACACCACCCGCTGTGTTGCCATATCGCTAGCTAGTTATACACCACCCACTGTGTTGCCATCTCGCTAGCTAGATATACACCACCCGCTGTGTTGCAATCTCGCTAGCTAGTTATACACCACCCGCTGTGTTGCCATATCGCTAGCTAGTTATACACCACCCACTGTGTTGCCATCTCGCTAGCTAGATATACACCACCTGCTGTGTTGCCATCTCGCTAGCTAGTTATACACCACCCACTGTGTTGTCATCTCGATAGCTAGTTATACACCACCCGCTGTGTTGCTATATCGCTAGCTAGTTATACACCACCCACTGTGTTGCCATCTCGCTGCTTGATTACATCCGATAACAGTTTCATACCAAAGTATTGACGTAGCAATATGATAAACCCATTTCGGTGGCCGCACGGTCTAAGGCGTCAATCTATCCATAGAATAGATTACCTATGACGGGGATATGGGGGTTCAAATCTCAGTTGAGTGTACTGAGGGTAGTTTTTTCAAAAAAATAGATATGTTATCACCATGTTTACTACTTTTCCAGGTTATACGCATATATGATAATTACTCTAATTTGGTAGAGATGAGGAAGAAAGCATTTTAGAGGTAATGTACCCTCATTTGCTTGGAATGGAGTGCAAAAACATTTAGGGAAACCCATGCTCAATAGACCCGACAGGAATTCTAACCCTAATCTTACCGTTATCAGTAGGCCAGTCTAACACGAGAGTGACGCCATAGACCATTTGGCCCCTGAAGTGGGCTTTTTCTAAATGATTTTCCGATATCTTTCCATGCAAGTGAGGATACACTTTCTCTAAATTCAATCTTCCTCATTCTTACATGCGTATAACCTGAACGTATAGTGAAACATGGTGTTAAAAATATAAGGATAATCTATCAGTGATTAATATGTGAGTGTGTTTCGTGGTATAATCTATAATTGGGGAAAATATACTTTGTGTAGTATTTTAGCTGTTCCCTTTGATATATATATATATATATATATGGATTTTTTTAATGTTTGAGTGGAAGAGAACCGAATTAAGACTCGGATTATTTTAGATTTTATGCTAAAAACATTTTTCAGCAAAGTAAATCAAACATTGCTTTATAAGAGACATTTAGTTTAATTTTTTACACGTAGTAATTAATGTTTTTCTTACTATCTATCGAGTAAGTCTACATTACTTAATTTTACCACGACTTTTTCTCTTGATTTTAAAAGGTTTTGGTCAAATACCACTATGTCCAAGACAAATTAAACCGTTGAGATGTATCATGAGTGTATAAAATTAAACTAAATCTATCTATTAAAGCCAACCATTTTTGTGAGGAAGGGGGTGGGGGGAGGCTAAAAGATCCCTCCTCCACCTTTAACAGTTACATTTTGATGTTTTCATTTTAGAAAATATGTTTAGTGCCACCCTTAAATTAGAATGTAATCCAAAACCATATCAAAATATGTATGTTGTAGCTTATAATATCTAAGACACATTTTGGAATGTTTAAATAACTTATAATGTTTTAAAATTTAAATAATTAGCTCATTAACTACCGTCCCAGAAAGACCAAACGTGCAAAGAACTAACATTTGAAACTTATTAATGTTTTTATTTTATGATCTTATAGAGTTGTAAAGCTAGGTAAAATGGTTACTGGAGATTTTTGTTCCAATGTTTAAAAATATGAAATACCAAAGATAGTAGCATACTTTGCAGTAATCAAAATATTTTATAAAACATTAATTCCGCATTAAAACACTGATGAACTTTCAAACGAGGCTTTATTTCCTGAAACGCAGGAAAGCCACCATATTTCTAATTTATATAACTCTAGGAAACATAATCTAGTTTTATGAAGGTTGAAGACTCAGTGATTGTTTAGTATATACAGTAGTTCATCCACGGTGGGAGTGTAGTTAAGTGACAAATATCAGAAGGTTCTTTATTAAAAAACATTGTCTGGAAGTATTAATAGAATCGTTTAGTAACACTGTTTATTAATAATATAACAGTATTACTAATAAAATAATAATTATTTACGAATGGGCTGACTTTAGTGACTTTGTTGGCAAGAACCTTCTAATAGCTGTCACATATTCTCCCACCGTAGATGATCTACATATATACATGTGTTAGAGAGTTGCTCCACAAACATTCTAAAATGTGTGGAATGCCAGGTCACCACCGTGGTTCGGATTCCACGTTAAACTGTAGGTCCTTCATTTCATCTCACAATCATCCTACCATTATAAGTGCGTATAACCCGAACGGGTAGTAAGACGCGGTGCTAATAATAATAATAATAATAATAATAATAATAATAATAATAATAACATTCTTAAGTAAGAAAAGGTATTATTAAATGTTTACCTGACTTTTCTGATAGTTCAAAGCCATTTTAAATATATAAACCTTCTTCACGAACTTGACGTAAGTATACTCCTTAATAGTATAAGATGCAACTCTCAAAACACATATGAAAAGGTTGCTGTCTAAATCACGTTACGGCGCGGGACTTTAGATAGTTAACATTATTATTATTACGAACCTATTGACAATCGAAAATTCCTCACTTCTCAAATAGGTTTTGTAAACAGTTTAATGGGACGTAATATAATTTGCCTATTATGCACCATTTGCTTTACATCCCCACCTCCCAACATTTCCTATTTATAGATGTTTCAATCACAGACTACGCCGTATAAATATTGACGTTTTTCATTAAAATCACTTTTGCTTTTGACACATTATCACAAACTTTAAAATATTCTTCAACTTGTAATGTGTTGTGTTTATAGTTTGACGCACATTTTATTACATAGTTATAGTTTTTTTATATATTCAACAACTACTACGTTAATTTTTGAGCTTTAAACAATTAATATTGATATATTTAAAAAATAATCTGGACATGTCTATCGACTGGGAATGATTAACTAGCGAATGACACAGAAATAATATATTAATGTGTCATTGGTCAGCCAGGTGTGCACCAAGCGCTGTTGTAGTATATTTATTTTTTGCATCATAAATACCATGAATTAGTCGTGTTGGGTGTCAAGTACAATTTTTGCAAGAAGAGCCTTATATAAAATCTTTTTTGCTATTAACATTCATAACTTTTAAAAATATTATTAGTATTATTTTATAGTATTGTAACTATCTATCAAAAATGACAGTTGAAGACCTCATAACTTGACGTATGAATACGTAAAAATAGATTATAAAAGCTGTTTGGTCATACTACTAGGTACATTTTATGCAGGGAAAGGAATGTTTACAAATGTTTCATGCTCTATGGTTGGCATCAGTACTTATATTGTTTTCTTTTGGTAGATCATTGTTGTTGGTTTTTTCGTGTTGGTTATAACTGTATTGGAATGGTTGTAAATTTTAATTTGTACATTATGATAAAATATATTAGTTGTAATGGTCAACATTATTACAATTAAACATTTTGGTCCTCCGGGTTCAGATAACGAGTCAGTTTATGTTTCTCCACAGTTCAAATAACAAGTAATATTTGATTAAATGTCGCAGTTTTTATTCAGTGCATGAAAACAAGGCACTTAGATCTTCAGATATGTGTCTCGTCAAGAAACAAACTTCTTCAATTAAGTGAGTCCAGTCCAATTTAATCCCGTCCTGTATCTATTGTAACTACCTTCCTCTTTTTCTTTCATTATAACACGTCTTTATTATTGTAGTTTTGCTTGTGTTTAAACACTTTGTTATTTCAACATGGCCACAGACACAGATATAAAGGGCCTTGTAGCAAAA